>CM066031.1:1823196740-1823433974 GCA_033557465.1 Ichthyophis bannanicus
ACCGCTATGGCCTGTAGGCCTTGGGTGGTGGCTTGCACAGACAGACGCACCTCTTGCCATAGGAGGTGCACCTCCACCACCAGACTATTCAGTGCCGCAGAACTATTGGATGGTTGTGCTGTGGAGGGGATGGGTCTGGAATGGGCCTCGATCCTTGGGGCCCTGGGACTGCTACTGCTGGGCTAGGCACCTGGTATGCTGATCAGGCCTCGGTGTCTTCAGTGTCTCCTACTGCACCTGTGATAGGCCATGCAGCCCACATGTGGCTGGGATACATGGGCATATCACGCTGTGGGGTGGGAGGCACTGCAGACACCTGTGGCTCCTACCTGGGCTCCTCCTTCACCTGCTGGGTCTGTCTGCAGGTTTCTGCCTCCTTATTTCCTGTCCGCACAGGGGACTGGGGGTCCACCCTGTCCTCCTCCTCCTCCTCTTTCTCATCCTTTGAACGGGACTCCTCCTCAGATTCAGAGTCCAACTCTGAGTTGTTTCCTCCTCCTTCTTCACCCCCTCCTCCACCACCGGCACCTCCTCAACCGCCTCCTCCTCCACCTCCCCTATGACCTCCTCCCCTCACCCTACTGTGCCGGCACCACCACCTCCATTCCTGCCCCTGTCTTCTCCCCCTCTGCTTCCTCCTCCTCCTCCCCCTCCACTCCCTCCTCCTCCCTCTCCTCCACCTCCCTCTAAGCTCCCTCCACCTCCTCCTCCTCCTCCTAACCCTTCCCCTCCCTTCCTCCTCTTCCCCCTCTGCTGCCTCCTACTCATCTTCCTCCTCTTCTGCCTCCTCTTCCTCCCCCTCTGTTCTCTCCTCCCCCTTCTCCTCCCCCTCTGCTCCCTCCTCCTCCTCCTCCTCCCCCTCCTCCTCCTCCCCCTCTACTGCCTCCCCCTTTGCTCTCTCTTCCTCCCTCCCTCCTCCTCCATCTCTCCCTCTGCTCCCTCCTCCTCCTCCTCCGCCCCTTCCTCCTACTTCCCCTCCTCCTCCTCCATCCTTATGTTCCCCCTCCTCCAGGTCCTCCTCCAATGATGTCTCATCCTCATCAATCTCAGACTAGCTGCTGGAGGTGCTGGTGTAGCCACATACTGATGCCTGATTGGGGGTGCTGTGTTGATGTCCCCTCTGCAGTTCCACAGCTGGTGGTTTCTCTGCACCATGGGCCGTAGGGAGAGGAAGAGCAGGCAATTACCGCATTCCTACTGAACATAGGACAGTGCAGACACAGGGCGGCTCATACACACACACAGATACACACACATACTGCCTCTACTGATCTGCTCACTGACTGTTTCACAGAGTAGCTGACCCATCTGCTGCTCACTGGTCAGCACATATTTGGCTATAGGGTACTGCCCAGTGCATCACTTACCTGCTTCTGTTGCTACTTGCTGCTCTGCTGCATGGACTGGGACCTCTGCCTCCACATGGTCTGAAGCCTGCATTTTAGTGCTTCCAGGGTGAGCCGAACATCAAATTCACTGTGGGATGCTCTCATTAGTCCCTGATTGCATGGTCCAATACACCAATTGTCACTCGCATGCAGAGATCACTACTGACAAACAGGCCACCCTATGAACTGCAGACCCATAGACCCTCACATTGAGGGGCAATTCATAGTATCTGTCATTGCTTACAACACTGGGTGCCCACTGGCAGGGTACATACACACCTCTGTGTCTCTGTGGTATTGTGGTTGGGGGCAGGGATGGGGCCCTGTTCAGATGACAAGGGATGCTTCCAGATCCTGTGATAGCCTTTCTGGGAGAAGATCAAGGCAACTTACATTTGGGTACTGTAGGTATTTCCCTAGTCAGTGATCTTCATCATTAGGCATATTGGTTTAGACTTAAAAATCTCAATATGTACAATATACTTTGGAGGAAAGGCAGGAGAGGGATTATATGACAGAAAAATTTAAATACTTCTGTGGAATAAATGCAGATAAGGCGGTCCTCATTCAGTTGAAAGGAAGCTCTGGAATGAGGGGTCATAAGATCAAAATGAAAGAAGACAGACTCAGGAATTATTTGAGGAAATGCAGAGGATCTCTGAGGGAGAGGTAGGGATTGTAGAACTTGATAGTTCTTTGGATGAGCAGACTGAAGTCTGTCTGGTTGTTATCTGTCATTGTTTTCTACGTTTCTATGAAAGAGGCTTTTAGAGCCAAAAAGCAACTTTCAAAAAATGGAAAAAGGAACCCACTGAAGAAAATAGGAAATTGTATAAATATTCCTTCTGCAAATCTAGAAAGAAGTAAACAGATTGTGGATGCCTTCCGAGAAGCATTGCTCAGACAACTGGTGATGGAACCTGTAGAAAGGAACTCGAAGTGAGGAACTGGGATACTGGAGAAAGGTTCAGTAGTATGGAGAATGAGAGCAGCCTGGATTTTGCTGACAGCCTAGTAGAATATGTGTAATAGAAGCCGAGGTTGTATTTTGCAGATGTTTGTGAGACGTAGAGAGAATGTTTTTGCTTGCAGGATTTTTCCATGATTAGAAGTGAGCAATATGTCTGTGTTCAGCTTGACAGGAAACATGTAGGGCCCGATATTCTTCTAGGACATTTATTTCTAGCCATCGCTGCTGACCTTTAATCCCGGCTATTCAATGCTGTGGTCAGATGTTGCCCCGGCATTGACTATCCGGGGTCGTCGCACCGCCCACAAGCCCGCAGAAGCAAACCAGGCAGCAGAGATATTGAGCCGCTGGCCGGTTAGCTCCCATGGGCCATCTTTTTCTGCGCCTATCCTTTGCTCATGGGTGCTGACCGGGCAGTAGTGTAATATTGCTGCTACCCGGTTAGCAATGGGTACCACCCTCAGAATGCCCAAGACTTGCCCCGATGCAAAGCAGTTTGCATCAGGGCATGTAGCAGAGATAATTGGGGATATTCAACAGCACTAACTGTAAATGCTTTGAATATTGCGCCCGTGGAGACCATTTCTGTTCTGGGTGTCCCCTGCCTGTCCGGGGATTCCAGAATCAGGACATGCCCTGGTTGCACCTGATGCTGATCCCACAGGGGCTAGACATGCCCATGGGATCAGAATCAGGTGCAACCAGCCTGGGCGCGCAGGCCATGCCACGATTATGGGCACCCAGACATCCAACAAAATCCCTGGTTGGCCCAGCCAGGCTCCTGCATGGAGCCGTGGTACTGTGGCATCCTGTTGCCATGACAATGTGGCTCCATGCAGGAGCAGGGATCCCCAGCAGACCCTGATAATTTACTTTCCCCTCAGCCCGACCCTCGATTGGGCATACTGTGCCCAGGGTCAGGCTGCTGTGCACCCCCTCACCTCACTTTCCTGGCTTGGCTGCAGCAATTCCCACCATCCAAGGCGACTTATTCCATCTCCGAGGTGGAATAAGTCCCCCATGTAAATGGCTGACCCCAAACATACAGTACTGATCTTGGAATCGGCTCTGTACATCTGGGGACATGGTGCTGCCCACTGCCCACCCTCGTTCCACCTCCAGCCTGCTCCCTCCCACCCATGAACAGAACTCCACGCACAACTCTTATCTATGTGTGGGGAGCTCTGTTCTTTGAATCACAAACCTGGTATTTAGCAGGACTGGATCAGACGTCCAGCCCCGCTAAACACTGCATGGAATTGACCCCATATGTTTATGTTTATTCGGCAATTTGATATACTGCCCTTTACAACATCAAGGCAGTTTACAATATAAGCGTAATAATAATGGCCAAAGGCCTGAAATAGAAAGGAAATACAATGATTAATAGGAAAGTGATAGTACAATCACACAAGGAGAAGATCAGAGGAGAGAACAGCAGAAGGAAATCAGATAAGGCTGGGAGGCAAGTCTAACGCAGGGCAAAATAGATGAGTCTAGTCAAACGCAGAGCAAAATAGATGAGTCTTCAAAAGCTTCTTAAATGCAGGAAAGGAAGGCTCATGGCGAATGGCCAGGGCGAGGGAGTTCTAGAGGGAAGGACCAAGATAAAAGAAAGCAGAGAGGTGGGTGGACTGGAGGTGAGCATGTGACGGGGAGAGGAGGATCAGACAATTGACATGACAGGAATGAAGACTGCGGGAGGGAATGTGGAATTGCAAAAGGTCAGCCAGCTACTGAGGAATGGATGTGTGAATGATGCGATGGACAATAGTAAGAATTTTATAGCAGATGCGGAAAGCCAGTGGGAGCCAATGCTGCTGTACCAAAATGGGTGTGATATCATCCCTGCAGGAGGTGTGAGTGATGATTTGAGTGGCTGCATTCTGAATCAACTGTAGTTGTTGGAGCTGTGAATGGGTGGAACCGGCAAGGGCTAGGTTACAAAAATCTATCTGACATGACCAGGGAAAGGAGGAGAGTAGACTGAGCTTGAGGAGACAAGACGGATCGGATGGCTCAGACCTGCCGGAAGTAGAAGAAATAGCAGTGATAAAAATGAAAATACGATCATGGAAGGAGAGAGTATTGTCGAGAATCATGCCATGATAGCGCATAGAAGGGACAAGTGGAACAGGTGAGTAGAAAGAACTGGTGCTTGTGAAGGACATGGACCACCAAAAGTGAACCAGATTGGTAGGGTCTTGAAAATGTTCAGATGTAAGCAGTTAATGGTAAACCACCTGTAGACCCTTGCCAGGCAGTTGTTCAAAGGAGAGAGATCAGGTCTATGAGGGTCGGTGTGGTGGAGCAGCAGTGTATCATTGGAATAATAATATGCCAAAAGACCAGATTGCTGTTTAATCAACTTGAGCGGAGATAGAAGATATTAAAAAGAAGAGGCGCCAGCACAGAACCCTGTGGGACCCCGGAGCAGAGAGGATGAGGATCGGAAGTGGTGCCACCTGAGGATACAGAGAAAGAGCAAGCAGAGAGAAACGAGTGGAACCAACAGAAAACAGCCCCTCGAATCCCTGCAGTGCATAGACGAGAAAGAAGAATTAAATGGTCAACCAGATCGAAAGTAACGGAAAGGTCGGGTGAGACAGAAATAGAAATATCTCCCTTATCATGTGCAGTGTGTTCATCATTAAGAAGAGAGAGCATAACAATTGCTACACTATGGCCAGGGTGAAAGCCAGACTGATGGGTGTGCAAGAGATGGGTAGAATCCAGGTGATGTGATAATTGTGAAAAAATATTTTTTTCTAAAGTTTTTGAGAGAAAAGAAAGATTGGAAACTGGTAGGTAGCTGGCTGGGTCATGAGGGTCAAGTGAGGGTTTTTTAAGGAGGGGACGAACAAGAGCATGTTTCCATAGTGTGGGGAAACTTCCTGAGGACAAACTAGAGTTGAGCATGGTGAGGACAACAGGAAGAAGGGCCAGAGATGGTTCCAGTAGCCACTTCGAAGGAATGGGTTCAAGTGTGCAGGAAGTTTTATGTGATGTTGAGATGAGCTTGAAAAGTTCAGCTGAGGTGATGGGATAGAACTTGGACCAATGGTGAGAGAGGGAAGCAGAGGCCGGCAATGAGATAGATAACGGAGATCCTATTGGGGGGGGGGGGGCAGTCGGGAATTGTGGCACGAAGATCCAGGACCTTAGAGGAGAAGAATGAAGCTAACTGGGAGGGGGCAGGCAAAACAGCTAGGTTAGATACAGATTGAGGCTGGGTAGAGGACAGTGATTTCAGAACAGAATATAGACGCTGAGTAGAATTGGATGCCGTTGAGATAACATTAGAGAAGTGGGTGTGTTTAGCCTGGAAAACCTGTGCATGGTAGAATCTATGGCAGGACTTAAAAGATTGTAAGGCAGAGGGGGAATGGGATTTATGCCATAAACATTCAGAGTGGTGTAGTTAGGTGCAGAGGGTATGAAGTCCTGAATGATACCAAGGTTGGTGGGAAGGCACATGCCCAAAGGGGCTATGTGATCCAGTGAAGTTGTAAGGGACGACATCCAGAGAGACATTATTGAATTTGGAGAAAGGGAGGAGAGGTCCGGTGCGAATAGTTCATTTGCTGAGGGAAAAGCCAGTAGAATATGTGAAGTGATATGCCTTGAGAGGCGTTGCTGCAGAGCTGAGACAGAACTGATGGAAGGGGTGTGTGATATGCCTGGAAAAGACGAGGAGGTAGGAGATATGGTGAACCAAATTGAGTAGTGGTCAGTCCAAGGATGAGGGGTTATGGAGAGAACAGAAAGCTGATATGTGCAAGAGGCTGATAGGCATACAAGGTGAAGTGTATGGCCTGCTACATGAGTAGATGACTGAATGTGTTGAGTGAAACCAAGGTCCTGTAATAGTGATAGAGAAGCATGATTGCGAGCTGTGACTGGGGTATGAAAATGGATGTTGAAGTCCCCCACAAGAAGCTGTTGAGGAAACTGGGTTGAGACATCAGTAATAGTGTCACACAATTTATCCCAGAGGTGGGAGGAGAGAGAGGGGAGAGAGTAAATAAGATGGCAGCATAGGGGAGTGACAAAGTGAAGATGAAATAACAGAGACTCGGTGTAAGATATGGATGGGGAGGTAATCAAAGTAATCTGGAAAAGGAATGATATAATAAGGCCACGCCACCGCCAGTGCATCCAATGCGGGGGACGGAATAGCAGAGAAGCCGGGAGGGAGGCACCGGTTTAGGAGAGGCTGTTCTCCCTCCCTCAATCAGGTTTCAACAAGGAAGAGAAAGTCTAAGCTGTTCTGGTCTATGGGGTCCCTGACCAGCAAGGTCTTCTTACAGAGTGACTGGCAGTTTACTAAATTGAGTTGCAGGGTAGGAGGGGCAGCCACAAAAGAAATGGGTAAATTCTGAGGACTGTGGGTAGGAAGGCAAAGAACGAGATTACAATAAACATGACCTGTGGATCTGGGGAACGCTGGGGAATGAAAAGGAAGGCACTCATAGTGAACAGGTATAGCAGTCAAAGGTAAGAAAAAAATAATTAGGAAGAGGAGAAGGGCGAAAATTGCAAAGGGGATGGTAAACAAAAACTTCCAGGTACAAAGGAGAATGGCAAGTCCAAGAATGGCTTGACATTACCTAAGCTGCCAGAGCTGCCCCAAGGAGCTCACCCAAGGAGCATGTCCTGCACCTTGGGTGCGCTCCTTTGGTGTGCGCCTTCAGTGTGTGGGAGCAATGAGGTTCCTTTTAAGTGTTGCATGGTTGAGGGGATAGTACCTGTCATCACGTGGCCGTGGCTTCACTTGAGGTACTGTGTTTGATTTAACCAGCCTGAGAAAGAGAAAAAAAAAAGAGGTTTACAGCAGGGAGTATATCCACATACAACAACGAGCAGGGAAAGAAAGGCATAGAATGAAGTGTGAGAATGATGAGGTTCCTTTTAAGGGCTGCATAGTTGAGGGGGTGGTACTTGTCAGCACATGGCCACAGGATTGCAGCCGCAGCTTCACTTGAGGTACTGTGTTTGATCTGACAAGCCTCAGAAAGAGAAAAGAGAGGTTTACAGCTGGCAGTATATCCACATACAACAACGAGCAGGGAAAGGAAGGCATAGAATGAAGCGCAGGAGTGATGAGGTTCCTTTTAAGTGCTGCACAGTTGAGAGAGTGGTGCCTGTCGTCATGTGGCCGCGGTTTCACTTGAGGTACTGGGTTTGATTTAACCAGCCCGAGAAAGAGAAAAGAGAGGTTTACAGCAGGCAGTATATCCACATACAACGAGCAGGGAAAGGAAGGCATAGGGCCCGCTTCCATTCTGGATGTCGATCCCCTCTGTACGTCCGGTCTGAACCATACATACAGAAGGGATCATGATTCTGATCCCACGGGGCACGTCTAGCCTCGCGGAATCAGAATCGCGAACAGTCCTGCACGTGCAGGCTGGAACTGCAATTCAATCCAGCCCGCATGTGCAGGACTGTCCCTGGCTAACTCAGTCAAGGCTCCTCAATGGAGCCGTGGCACCATGATGTTATGTTGCCGTGGCACCGCGGCTCCATTGAAGAACCACAATGCCAGCCACTGGAAATTAAAGCTAATTCCCTGCAGCCTGACCCCCGATCTGGCATCTACGGCCAGGTTCAGGCTGTGTGGAATGTCCTTCGGCCCTCCCTGCCCCATCCATACCCCAGCATTTAATAAATGGCACGTCCAGGGAAGTTACTCCACCTCAGAGCTAGAATAACTTCCCCGCACATGTTACCAACCCTGGACATACAGGGCCGACATTAGAATCAGCCTTGTATGTATGGCAGTATGGAGTTTAATGTTATGCTCCTTAAGGTTTTATGGCAGACTGTTATATTAGTTCCGCTTTATTTATAATATATACTTCTCAAACAGTTTACGATTTGATGTAAGGAGCTTGCAAAGTCTCGGGTCAGTTTCTCTATACCGCACTGTAGTATAGATTTCAGTGTCATGTTTTTATAGTTGGTCCATAAGATGTATGATTTCCTCTTTTTGTTTGTCTGTTTGTTTTTTTAAAACAATAGCGCCAAACATGGCATTTTCATTCTTTGACGTTATATTTTAATTTTTGTTATATATATTTTTTAGGAAGACAGGAGAAGAGAATCTTCCGCAGGAGTATCAGGGGATCAAAGCGGAAGCTAATGACCACGGCCAACACAATGAAGATGGTATAAAATAGCCTTTATTAACAGACCCCATTCTGAAGGGTAGCCTCTTACACGGAAACGTTCTGCCATGTCATGAGATTTATTAATAAAATCTGCATGGTCTGTGCATAATCTTCTAAGTCGTAAAAATTGCGATACTGGTAGATTCCTCTTCAAGTGACTGCTATGAAAGCTATCAAACCGGAGAAGTTTATTTTTGTCTGTCGGTTTCCGAAAAATGGTGGTGACGAATCCTGTAGGGGATTTCTTAATAAGGATGTCCAGAAATGAAATGTCTGTAAAGCTAAATTGCATTTTAAACCTTAAATTGGTGTCCAAAGTGTTTAGCCAGTTGAAATATTCTTGTAGCTGATTGTCAGTACCATTCCATAAAATGAGGACATCGTCAATATATCTTTTCCATGAAAGGACAAATTGAGACAGGGGGGAAGTATGCAAAAAACTATCTTCAAACTAGCTTTCATAGCAGTCACTTGAAGAGGAATCTACCAGTATCACAATTTTTACGACTTAGAAGATTATGCACAGACCATGCAGATTTTATTAATAAATCTCATGACATGGCAGAACGTTTCCGTGTAAGAGGCTACCCTTCAGAATGGGGTCTGTTAATAAAGGCTATTTTATACCATCTTCATTGTGTTGGCCGTGGTCATTAGCTTCCGCTTTGATCCCCCCATATATATTTTTTATGCTGTTCAATACAGATTAATTGGTTTCTTTGAGTACTTATTTATTCATGTTTGTTCTCTTCGGTGGGTTTGATATTTTATTAATGTCTGTTAAGGAGACACATCATTCCTATTTTGTACATATCATATTATTTCTTCATCGTGTGCTCCTGTTTTTCTGGGAATGGTCCCTGATGTTCTCTGAAATATTCGGCATTTTTATCATTTATTCTTTTTTTATGTTTTTATTTAAGTCTTACCATTGGGTGTTTCAGTTCTCTTAATATTTTATGATCTTTGCGACTGTTACATTGTATTACATTGTATCATGTTCAACAGTTGTTACAGTTCCCAATGTTTTGTTTAAATATTTATTTACAAGGTTTATTAGTTTTACACGTTTTTAAGGGATTTTACTGATATGCAATATGTCCTTTATGAGTTACCATATTTTAATATTAGTTCAGTAGTTCTGTCCAGCATATTTTTGTTCTCTATATGATGGGTTTGGGTTTCCCATTATTTTTGGTTCCGTATTTATGTTTTTATGTATACTATAGGATGATTTATTGATATTTATTCACTTATATGTGTGTATATATATATATATATATATATATATTTTTTTTTTAGCTGATTCATAATGGATCCTGTTATACTACATCCCTGTGCGTTTCAACTGATGTAAGACACATTGAACAGTGAGTATCTTTTCATGTTATATTTCCTGTTCTTAATGGTGTCAGTTTGTATATGTCATCCCTTCTTTTATCTGTTTTACTTTTTTACAATTTATTATGATATGTTTATATGATTTTTTATATTCATATTATTATACTTTATGATCTATATGGCCATTTTAAATTTTCATAATATTTTATATGCATTTGATGTTTATGTTTTAAACTGTTTATTGTTATTCATTTTAATATGTTTGTTTGCAGTTCTCAGCCCCCTGAGGAAGGCATTTGCCGAAACGCGTTGGGGCGTTTCTCTAATAATAAAGCGCAGTGACCACATTACCTCTTGCTCTGTGTGTTTGCCAGGGCTGGCAACCGCCCAGACTCTTCCCAGACTCCGCCCCTGAACTGCCCCTTCCCCGCCCGCCATCTAACTTCCCCACACAACCGGTGGGGAAGTTAGTCGCAGCCCGGTCAAGGCACTAATAGCGGGGATGGACGTCCCATTGGGCCATCCATCCCCACTGTTCGTGGCACAGAATAACCCCCATAGTGTTTAGCTTCATCTGTAAATAAACAAAAAGTAAAGCAAAAGCATGATGCAGAGTGATAACAAAAAGTAAAGCAAAAGCATGATGCAGAGTGATAAGGCAAAATTGTGCAAGGTGGCAGTTTTTTCCTAATAAAATAAAGTGCTGTGGCCAAGTTAGGTTAGGATTACAGGAGACCTCTCAGTACTTCTAAAGCTTCCTCACTAAAGCTTTAGTAGTACTCTGTTATGGTATAATTTTGTGTGTTTTGTTTTCATTTCATTTCTTCGCACTTGTTTCTAAAAATCTAAAAAACACTGTAAGAATGGTCTAATGCTTGGCAGTTAAGATTTAATGTGAAGAAGTACAGAGTCATACACTTGGTATGCCATAGGGGGAGAGAGGTTGATGTGCACAGACCAGGGGGTATGTTTACTAAAACCCCGGTAGAGTGTGGGCCGCGGTAGAATGCGGATGCCATATAAGGAGTGGGCGTTCCGTCCTGAAAAAGAAAAGCCGGAATTTAAATATGCGCTAAGGTGCGCGGCGCCCTTGTGCAGGGCGCACAAGGGCGCCGCGCAGCCTTAGCGCATCAGATGGCTGCGCGGGAGGCATATGTGGTACGCTGATGAGCCAGCAAAAGAGCAGAGCCACAGCACAATGGTTGAGGCACCTACCAAAGGTGCAGGGATCAGGGGTTCAATCCCCACAGAACCCAATAAAGACAGCTGGCTGAGGCATTGAAATAATGGGCAGCATAAGGCAGCTCGCTAATGTTTTTGGAGGCATATTAATAATGGGCAGCATAAGGCGGCGTGCTGTTTTTGGGGGCATTTTAATATTATGAGGCATATGGCGGCTTGCTGATGTGCAAACACAAGAACCAAACCACAGCCCAATGGTTAAGACACTGCCCAATGGTGCAGGGATCAGGGATTCAATCCCCACTGTGCACGACAAAAGAGCCTGGCTGAGGCAGTAATGTTTTTCTAAAAGTGCTATAGGAGGCATATTCATTTTGTGAGGCCTAAGGCGGCGCACTGTTAATCTTTTGCATCATAAGGTGGTGCGCTGTTAAGTTTTGGCGTCATAAGGCGGTGCACTGTAAATTTTGGGCATAAGGCGGTGCGTTGAAGTTTCGGCGGTTTGGGCGGCATAAGGCGGTGTGCTGTCAGGTGTGGACGGCATAAGGCGGTGCGCTGTTAATGTTGTGAGGCATAAGGCGGCTCGCTGATGTGCAAGCATAGGAACAGAACCACAGCACAATGGTTAAGACACTGCCCAATGGTGCAGGGATCATGGGTTCAGTGCCCAATGAACAAGGCTGGCTGAGGCGTTATTTTAGGAGGCATATAAATAATGGGCGGTATAAGGCGGCGCGCTGATGTTTTAGGCGGCATATTAATATTGGGCGGCATAAGGCGGCGCGCTGATGTGCAATTGCAGGAACAGAACCACAGCACAATGGTTAAGACACTGACCAATGATGCAGGGATCAGGGGTTCAATCCCCCAAAGTGCCCAATGAACAAGGCTGGCTGAGGCATAACATATTATGGGGAAGATTGCTTTAGGAGGCATTTTAGTCATATTTTAATTACCACTACTAGCAAACGCACTCCCAAAGCGTGTTAACATCAGGTGCCCTATAAGGCACATTTTAAAGTGCACTGTCAGCCAAGGCACCCTAGAATGTTGCTTATAGGGCGCTTTAGAGGGTGCCGTATGAGGTACCGCAAGGTCAGTGTACTGTTTTTTATGGCAGCACTGTGCAGTTTAAGGAATTAAAAGCATACATAGGTGCGCTGACAGGCAAGGAGGAGCAGAAGTGGAGCACGATGGTTAAGGCACTGACTGCTGATACAGGGGTCATGAGTTTGCTCCCCAGTGTGCCTAATACGTAAGGCTGGCTGTGGCATCAGCTTTGCATTGTACATATTTTGTCCTGCAGCACTTTATATTTATGTTATTAATTGCTGCCAGTAAACACGGCCTCACGTGCCGTAATTGAAGGTGTCGTATAAGGCACCCTATAAGGCACTCCATAGGGCACATTAGAAATTGCACTGTCCGCCACAGCACCCTAAAATGTCCCCTATAGGGCACCCTATAGGTTGCATCACAGGAGAATGTATAGTGCACTTTATATGGACGGGCACCATAAGGTGCCCTATAGGGCGCCCTATAAAGCACCCTCAGAGGCACCTTATGGGTACAGTACGCTGAGGGTGTTTTTGCTGGCAACAAAATATGTACATTAAAAAAAGATAATGCATTGGACAACCCTATCAAATAACCCCACTGTGGATTTGAACCCATGACTTCTGGCTTCAAAGGCAGTGCAGTAACCATTGGGCTACAGCTGTTAGCATGCCCCTGGCTGGCTGCAGAGAGCATGCACGTCACCACACAGACCGTCTGCTGTGGTCACCAGGATAGGGTTAGCCTACCCATACCCATGATGCACTGCACATGCAAATCAGCTGTCCACAGATTAACACAAGATGGGCAATGCACCCCCACAGCACCTCAGCCCGGTAGAGGGAAGTGACCATGTGCACCCAAACACCACCTCGGCCTGGTAGGGGGTACTGACCATGTGTTTTACTGGAACAGAGTAGCTACACACCGTCACATTGTGCGGGTACTGTGCTCACCCTGAGGATGCAATGAGGCACCCAGGACCAGGTCCACAACACCTTCTATGACTGAAAGAGGCCATGCTGGAGGTCCAAAGCAGTGTTAATGTGTACAATAGGCAGTTTCTGCACAAACACTTTGGATATCTCTGTCTGTTTCAGTCAGGTGTAGCCCCCATGGATCCCTAGGTGGGCCATGCACCACCACCCCCCCCCCCTCCAGGGCTGAGGGTGGCAAACAGGGCCTCCCATCAATAGATCCACCTTCTACCTCCCTGCAAAGGTGGCAGTAGAGGGGACCATCAACCTGGGTCCTGCTGAGGAACAGACACCCCACAGGGCAGTTAATGCAGCTTTATACACATCCATACCACAATAGCAGACAGACATTAGGCCTGGATATGGTGAGTTGCACCCCACCACTATCTGATATTTTCCTGCAACAAGTCATCAGCCACTGCATCCCACAAGCTGCTCCATCAAGACACATACCAGCTGCAAACAGTGTGTTAGTTAGTCCACAGTGCATGTTCCCAGTGGAGATGCATGCACCCACAACTGGGATGTCAGCATACACAGCAAGCAGTTACATCAGTGATTGGACCCCAAAAGGAAACCCATACCTATCACATGAGAGAAATACCATATAGCACTATGGGGGTGCCTAGCCATGCTGTGGTCACTGCACAGTCAGGGTGAGATTGATCTCTCAGCAGGCCATACTGAGGTCACCCTGTCTGTGTAGGTGGTGGCCGGGCACTAATATGTCCCAGTCAGTGCCCTATGCCCTGTGCAGATGCACCCTGGCCAGGCCACCCAGTCGGGCCTACACCCATGGTACCTTGCTCCTCATTATGCAGATTGGCAGCCCAATACTGGCAACATTGCTGGCAGTGTGGGCTGTGGAAGGTGTTTGCAGTCACCACACACTGGATAGGCAGACAGCCACCCGCACACCTATGCCAGTATTGTGCTATTATAGAGGAGTCCAGCAGCCATACCCACCACACCAGTCCTGGGCACAGTACAGGCATGGATATGGTACGCACTACTGTTGGGGGTCACTCCCCAGGTTGGTAAACACTGTCAGAGACCAGACCTGCAGCGCACACCGCAGACATCACAATGATTGTTATGGTGGAGATCAATGAGCAACATGTGCTTAACGTAGGAATTTATATCTGCCAGTTATCATGGGCAATGTTTGATAGCTGTGTACCATATACCCAGGTGTAGGGTGGCAGTGCTAAGGTATGCAACTGCTAGTATTGGGGGATACAGGTAGGGCCCAATGTCCTGCCTCTCTAGGAGGCATTGGCCAATGGGGCCTGGGGGGGGGGGGTGTCTGGCTCTGTTGGCTGCTGCTTTACGGCAGAGTGTCCCAACTCCAGTCCTGGTGTTCCAACCACTGTTCGGATTTTCATGCTGTCCCTCAGAAATAGTAATATAAAACTTTAAACCTAATCGGAATTACCAAACGATCCAAAAACCTAAAAATCCCGATAATATAAAATTCCCCGTGTTAGAAAAATATTTTTTGTCGGAGACAATTTCATCCCAGCGCTATGTATAATAACAAGGCACCACTGTGATATCTCCTTTTAATAATATACGTAAAAAGTTACTTAGCTTCAGTAACGAATATCATCCATTGCCAGAGAGCCGTTGAGGACTATCGACGTAGCGCTCGTTTCGGGTATATAATAATTTGAAAACCCTGCTTCAGGTACGTCCATGTACCAACAATGGCAACGATGTGTTTAGCTAACAAATCGGAAATGTAGTCAGCCATTTAAATCTTCAACATCTAACGTCACCATCACGTGTAGGAACTAAACCACCAATGATCATAGACCCTTTGTTTAATAGGGAATACCCACCAACAGGGAATCCCTCAGCGGGTATGCTCATGTGATTATGGTATGCCAATCAATCTGTTGATTCAGCCCCCCAGGGGAGACACAATTTAATTTAAAAATCCAGCGTTGTTCCAAAGTCTGTAATTTTTGTTCTCGATCTCCTCCCCGAGGGTCATGAGGGACATGATCCAAAATCCTCCACCGCAATGATTCAAATGAGTGATCAAAAGACAGACAATGATCCACTAATGGAGCTGAAAGAGATTTTGTCCGTAATCGCGATGCATGTTCAGACAAACGGAGGCGAATGGCACGTGTGGTGCGTCCCACATAATAAAAAGTGCAAGGACAAATGATCAAATACACCACATACCGCGATGAACAATCCGTGTGCCATTTTGTAGAATAAACTTGAGCAGTGTGGATGTCCTGCCACTCAGATCCCACGATGGATAACGCACAGTAAATACAAGAGCCACATATAAAATGACCTGTATCAAGGTGACCAGTCTCTGGGCGATCTTGGGGATCGGTGGTCTTCATAAGGAGATCTCTAAAATTTGAGCCTCTAGAATAGGCGACCTGTAAAATTTTTCCCCGAAAACATGCATGTACACTCAGCATTGGCCAAAACTGTTTTAATAACTTAGAAACATGGTGAATTCCCCGAACATAAGGGAGAACTCCAGTGATCTTTGAGTCCCGATCCAAATCCAGACCATGCGGTTGAGTCACCAGCCATTCAATATGTGTAAATCTTGCTCGGTTATACGCCCGATTGATAACCCAAGTGGGATAACCCCTTCGAAGGAGACGTTGTGACAGCTCTAGTGCATGTTTTTTGAAATCTATCAAAGAAGAGCAATTTCGCTTCAACCTAAGGAACTGACCAAACGGTAGCCCCTGTTTTAAAGCCCTTGGGTGAAAACTTCCATAATGTAGCAGCGTGTTTCGCTGGACTGGTTTGCGATAGAGGGTTGTATGAAAACCCTCAGTCGTCAATGAGACGGAAACATCCAAAAAATCTAAAGTTTGAGAGGAAATATGCTCAATGAATTGTATCCGTGGCACATGAGTATTCAGCCGGGCTATAAAAGCATCCAACTCATGGCGAGAACCCGACCACAGGAAAAATACATCGTCTAAGAATCTCTTCCAGAAAGAAACCAGCCCAAAAGCAGGATCAGTATAGATGTATAACGATTCAAATGTAGCCATATAGAGAGTGGCAATCGAGGGGGCCACCGTGGCTCCCATGGCAATACCATGAATCTGTTTGTAGAATCGTTGCTGATGCAGAAAAAAACTGTTATGTAATACCAGACAGAGTAATTCAAAAATAAAGGATTCAGGAATTCTGTCGGGAAGATTCAAAGGATGATCATGTAGACAATGTAAAGCCTCAGTTTGATCAATGTTCGTGTAGAGTGCTTGAACATCTAAAGATACCATAAATTTATAGGACCTAATATCTGTACAGGATTGTAATTGCTGTAAAAAATGCCCTGTATCTCGGATGAATGATGGAACTCTTGCCGCTACCGGCTGCAAAAACAGATCACAAAACCTGGAAAGAGGCTCCAACAATGAATCCCTGCATGACACAATCGGACGACCAGGAGGGTCCGTAAGGGATTTATGTATTTTAGGGACAAAATAGATAATGGGAATTTTTGGATGTTGCTTCACCAAATATGCCATCTCACGTTGGGTGATCCAGTTTCTAAAGAATGCTGTGGACACCACTGAATGAATCTTACTCCGAATCTCCTCAGTAGGATCAGAAGACAGAACCTCATAATTTCTCCGGTCTGCCAAATGAAGGTCTATGCTATTTTGGTATTGTATCGAAGAAAGAACTACCGTGGCGCCACCCTTGTCAGCCCTTCGTATTACTAAATTTAATTCACGAAGTTGTTTTAAGGCTTGAACCTGAGCCGCAGTCAAATTAGAATACCTCCAGGTACGCTGAGATTCCAGGACCTTTAATTGTTGAAATATTAGGTCCTGGTAAGTAGCAATTGCTGGATCCGGGGGACCTGGAGGGAGCCATCGAGAGGGATTCCGAATCAACGAGGAATCAGAAATTTCCAGAGCTGATTCCAAGTGTTTAATGACCCTTAATTTACGAAAAAATTTATAAAGGGCTACCCGTATATTGAAGCCATCATACCAGGTAGTGGGGACAAATGACAACCCCATCTCCAAGACTTGTAATTGTACTGGGGACAAAATTTGACCCGATATATTTATAACGGACGACTCTTCGTGCGGGAGCGAGTATCCGGGCCTTCCCAAAAATCCTGTTGATATTGTCGACGAGAGCGCCGTCCCCGATATGAATTATTCCGTCCCCTTTCAATAGTCATGGATGAAGGGGCGGCAGAGGTCCCCTGACCAGAATCACTAAATTCAGTTTCAGTAGAATCCCCTGAATCAGGGTGAAATGTGACCTTTTTCCCAGAAAAATTCTTCCTCAAAGACGGCCAGTTATACACACAATTATTATCATAGTCTGTTTTATCTCTCTTGAATTTTTTGATCTTTAAGCCCTTAATATAATCTTGATAGGAATCTAGCTGATTTTGTGAATCAAGCCACTGTGATTGAAAAACGGCCTGTTCAGTTGTTTCCAATATACTTTTTTTCATAGTCTCAACTTGAGCTGTTAAGAGTTCTTGTTCATGCATTGATCGCTCAATCAGCAAAGCCACAAGGTCAAAACTGCATTTGTTTAATATAGAGTCCCATTTCAGCAAAAAATCCTTATCATCTGTAAACTGTTTAGGGGGCTTAATAACCCGTAATCCTCGAGGTAGAATAGCAGATTTTAGATACTGTGTCATGGCAAGACCATGCATCTTTGCCCTAATGAGTTTCTTATTGAGATCTTTTAACTCCATGACAGTGGCTTGATTCACAAAATCAGCTAGATTCCTATCAAGATTATATTAAGGGCTTAAAGATCAAAAAATTCAAGAGAGATAAAACAGACTATGATAATAATTGTGTGTATAACTGGCCGTCTTTGAGGAAGAATTTTTCTGGGAAAAAGGTCACATTTCACCCTGATTCAGGGGATTCTACTGAAACTGAATTTAGTGATTCTGGTCAGGGGACCTCTGCCGCCCCTTCATCCATGACTATTGAAAGGGGACGGAATAATTCATATCGGGGACGGCGCTCTCGTCGACAATATCAACAGGATTTTTGGGAGGGCCCGGATACTCGCTCCCGCACGAAGAGTCGTCCGTTATAAATATATCGGGTCAAATTTTGTCCCCAGTACAATTACAAGTCTTGGAGATGGGGTTGTCATTTGTCCCCACTACCTGGTATGATGGCTTCAATATACGGGTAGCCCTTTATAAATTTTTTCGTAAATTAAGGGTCATTAAACACTTGGAATCAGCTCTGGAAATTTCTGATTCCTCGTTGATTCGGAATCCCTCTCGATGGCTCCCTCCAGGTCCCCCGGATCCAGCAATTGCTACTTACCAGGACCTAATATTTCAACAATTAAAGGTCCTGGAATCTCAGCGTACCTGGAGGTATTCTAATTTGACTGCGGCTCAGGTTCAAGCCTTAAAACAACTTCGTGAATTAAATTTAGTAATACGAAGGGCTGACAAGGGTGGCGCCACGGTAGTTCTTTCTTCGATACAATACCAAAATAGCATAGACCTTCATTTGGCAGACCGGAGAAATTATGAGGTTCTGTCTTCTGATCCTACTGAGGAGATTCGGAGTAAGATTCATTCAGTGGTGTCCACAGCATTCTTTAGAAACTGGATCACCCAACGTGAGATGGCATATTTGGTGAAGCAACATCCAAAAATTCCCATTATCTATTTTGTCCCTAAAATACATAAATCCCTTACGGACCCTCCTGGTCGTCCGATTGTGTCATGCAGGGATTCATTGTTGGAGCCTCTTTCCAGGTTTTGTGATCTGTTTTTGCAGCCGGTAGCGGCAAGAGTTCCATCATTCATCCGAGATACAGGGCATTTTTTACAGCAATTACAATCCTGTACAGATATTAGGTCCTATAAATTTATGGTATCTTTAGATGTTCAAGCACTCTACACGAACATTGATCAAACTGAGGCTTTACATTGTCTACATGATCATCCTTTGAATCTTCCCGACAGAATTCCTGAATCCTTTATTTTTGAATTACTCTGTCTGGTATTACATAACAGTTTTTTTCTGCATCAGCAACGATTCTACAAACAGATTCATGGTATTGCCATGGGAGCCACGGTGGCCCCCTCGATTGCCACTCTCTATATGGCTACATTTGAATCGTTATACATCTATACTGATCCTGCTTTTGGGCTGGTTTCTTTCTGGAAGAGATTCTTAGACGATGTATTTTTCCTGTGGTCGGGTTCTCGCCATGAGTTGGATGCTTTTATAGCCCGGCTGAATACTCATGTGCCACGGATACAATTCATTGAGCATATTTCCTCTCAAACTTTAGATTTTTTGGATGTTTCCGTCTCATTGACGACTGAGGGTTTTCATACAACCCTCTATCGCAAACCAGTCCAGCGAAACACGCTGCTACATTATGGAAGTTTTCACCCAAGGGCTTTAAAACAGGGGCTACCGTTTGGTCAGTTCCTTAGGTTGAAGCGAAATTGCTCTTCTTTGATAGATTTCAAAAAACATGCACTAGAGCTGTCACAACGTCTCCTTCGAAGGGGTTATCCCACTTGGGTTATCAATCGGGCGTATAACCGAGCAAGATTTACACATATTGAATGGCTGGTGACTCAACCGCATGGTCTGGATTTGGATCGGGACTCAAAGATCACTGGAGTTCTCCCTTATGTTCGGGGAATTCACCATGTTTCTAAGTTATTAAAACAGTTTTGGCCAATGCTGAGTGTGCATGCATGTTTTCGGGGAAAAATTTTACAGGTCGCCTATTCTAGAGGCTCAAATTTTAGAGATCTCCTTATGAAGACCACCGATCCCCAAGATCGCCCAGAGACTGGTCACCTTGATACAGGTCATTTTATATGTGGCTCTTGTATTTACTGTGCGTTATCCATCGTGGGATCTGAGTGGCAGGACATCCACACTGCTCAAGTTTATTCTACAAAATGGCACACGGATTGTTCATCGCGGTATGTGGTGTATTTGATCATTTGTCCTTGCACTTTTTATTATGTGGGACGCACCACACGTGCCATTCGCCTCCGTTTGTCTGAACATGCATCGCGATTACGGACAAAATCTCTTTCAGCTCCATTAGTGGATCATTGTCTGTCTTTTGATCACTCATTTGAATCATTGCGGTGGAGGATTTTGGATCATGTCCCTCATGACCCTCGGGGAGGAGATCGAGAACAAAAATTACAGACTTTGGAACAACGCTGGATTTTTAAATTAAATTGTGTCTCCCCTGGGGGGCTGAATCAACAGATTGATTGGCATACCATAATCACATGAGCATACCCGCTGAGGGATTCCCTGTTGGTGGGTATTCCCTATTAAACAAAGGGTCTATGATCATTGGTGGTTTAGTTCCTACACGTGATGGTGACGTTAGATGTTGAAGATTTAAATGGCTGACTACATTTCCGATTTGTTAGCTAAACACATCGTTGCCATTGTTGGTACATGGACGTACCTGAAGCAGGGTTTTCAAATTATTATATACCCGAAACGAGCGCTACGTCGATAGTCCTCAACGGCTCTCTGGCAATGGATGATATTCGTTACTGAAGCTAAGTAACTTTTTACGTATATTATTAAAAGGAGATATCACAGTGGTGCCTTGTTATTATACATAGCGCTGGGATGAAATTGTCTCCGACAAAAAATATTTTTCTAACACGGGGAATTTTATATTATCGGGATTTTTAGGTTTTTGGTCCCTCAGAAATATGCATGAGCTACATCAGCATACCATGGGGGTGGTGCATAGATATGCAGCACATGCATCTTTAGCAGAGGCAGCATGGATCCTGAATGGTGTGGGGCCCTCCAGGACTGCATTTGGGAGACTCTGCTCTGGGTAATGCGGCTGTTTATGGTGTCTGTGTTTGGTGTGGTAAAATATAGGCGTGTGAACCATGTGTATGTTCTCAGCAATAAAGGTTTCTCCTTACTATCATGGTTTAGTTGTAGGAAAAATATGTGGACTGGATTGGCAGTAGCCCCAGCTGGGCTTTGAACCTGTGACCTTCTGCTCTTGCACATGCTGTCTGTGTGCACTGCACCACTGTGTTGCCACAGTTGTGTTGTGTTCCCTGGGGAGTCCATGATTGTACATCCGACAGAGCCTGTCTGTTACGGTGGACGTGCCAGCCTGCACAGGCCTAGGCCACTGTCTGCTGTGGTTTGCAGCCACTTCCCCCTCCACCACCTGTACCCTTCCGCCAACATGCAGACATGTCCCTATCTGGAAAAAAAAAATATGACCTGATTGAGTTGTGGCACTCCAGGACTGAATTTGGGGGACTCGGCTGTCGGTAATGCCCATTGTTATGGTTTGTGTGCGGTGTAGAGTAAAATATAGGTGTTGGAACCATGCTTATGTTCTCTGTCATACAGGGGTGTCTGTACTATCACTGTTTGGTGGTGGGTAAGGCTATGGGGACTGGGTTGGCAGGAGCCCCAGCTGGGGTTTGAACCTGTGACCCTCTGGTCCTACAGGCACTGGCTGTGTCTGCTGCACCACACTGTGGCCACAGAGATGGTGCAGTCTCTGGAGATAGGAAACCTGGCCGCACGAGTCAGACACCCTGCTCTGCACAATTTTACTGTGGGCTCGTTTACCTTGTATGGGGACAGGGGTGCAATTAAACCTCAAAAATGACCTCCAAAAAAAGGGGAAAAAAACAAAACCAAGCTGGGCAACAGTGATTTCAATGGGCAACATGAAAAACACTCCCAGGAAAGCTCCATTAAGATGCAGTGATTTTTGAACGAGTCTACGGAGCGTAGACCCTTCCAAAAATCATTTCTTTTTTTTGGAGCTTTCCTGGGAGTGTTTTTTATGGTTGCCCATTAATATCACTGTTTCCCATCTGGATTATAATTTATTTGAAATTTGTTGTGGTCATTTTCAAGTTTTATTTGCTGTTTTGTTCTGTGCACATGTATCACACTGCTCACGTTTTTCAGGTTTCCCCGGTTTTGCTGTACATTGCTGACGGAAATGGTTTCTCTTCCCTTTAAATCGGCTCTAACGCGAGGGTTTCACTCGCGGTATTTTTAATGCCGAATTCAGCCCCGCTCCTGTGCGGGGAGCCTCTCCCTTCCCACTCTCCACCCATTGACCCCGTCCCCCCGCCCCTCGGGAGCCTTCCTCCACCCTCCGTAAGCGTTTCCCCGCCTCTATCGCACATCAGCTCCCCGCACACGTGCGCCGGCCCGTTAATGTGACGCGCACGCGTGCCCGGCGCTTAAGAGTACTTAAGTGCATCATTAGCGTCCGCTCTTGTGCGCGGTTTAGTAAACATACCCCCAGGAGTGGAATCTCAGAGTGCTAGTATCTGAGGATCTCAAGATGGCGAAACAATCTGACAAGGCAGAAGAATGCTGGACTACTTACAAAGAGGAATAAACAGCAGAAAGCAGGACATATTAATGCCCCTGTACAGGTTGTTGGTGAGGCCTCATTTGTGGCCCAATATTCTAAGGTGATTACATGGTTTACAGCCTAATAAACCATGTAAATGCCTTAGATGGGGATATTCAATGGCATATACAGTACATGGTTTAAAACGTGGGTTAATTTTAGGAGAGACCTCTTACACCAGCCCTAGAGCTGGTATAAATTCCCACTCCTAGATTTCTAAAGAATATGTATAAATTAGAATATTTTATATTTTATGTGTGTAACTCTGTGTCCCGCTCATGCTTCACCCAACCTTCACTCTGTGCATGTCCACAGTGGACGTGCCCGCCATCATGCTGATGCATGTACTTACAGGGGGCACAGTATGAGTACACTCAAGGACATGTGGGCACTTTCACATGTAAATAACTAAAATGTCCCATTTGTACTTATTCTTGCCACCTAAGTGGCTTCTTATAAAACTATCCTGTATAGAAAATGAAGATGCTCTTGGGTAAACTTTATTCACTAAATACAAAGATATGTTACTACATTTTGCGTTATTATAACTAGAAAACCTACATTGTGCCAATAGTTTTTGAAAAGTTGAAGCAAGAAAAATAAACCGTCATCCGTGGAAACAATTCGTCCAAAATAACATAATCTCAAAGTTAAATTGTGTTAATTTATTAGCATCAAGTAAATATACCCTGTGTAAATCAAACTCAGATGTACATTTGTTAACTCAGAACTCCATTTACTCAGGCAGAATTATGTTTGACTGTATTTGACTTTGGAATTAAGTAAATTAACAATTTCATATTCCATTACAGCATGTCAAAGTGGATCTCAACTAACAAAACAATCCATAAGATTTACATTCTATTAGATTTTGCATTGCGTATTTTATAAAATTTGCTGCTATTATCAATTTTTGTTTAATACTGATAGGCAGGGTTGCAGAAAGTAAACATGGAGAGATACATATAATGCTTACAACAAGCTTTGCATATCGGTCCCTTGCCAAACATTAACAATTTGAGTGGAAAGTTAGGAAACATGGGAAAGAGACTAGGATGGATGCAGCCACTGCAAGTGTAATAATGATATAATGCTTATATTTATAGGCCATAAACAGTGCTATGTAGTGGTGGTACATATTCCAGTTTAATAGTCATACTTTGAAGAGTTTACATTCTAAGTGGTTACCTGAGGTAATGGAAGATAAAGTGACTTGCCCAGGGTCACAAGGAGTGTTAGTGCAGGAAGAAGTGTTTGAACATAAGAACATAAGAAATGCCATACTGTGTCAGATCAAGGTCAATCAAGCCCAGTATCCTGTTTCTAGCAGTGGCCAATCTAGGTCACAATTACCTAGACACAGGTTCCATAATGCTTGTATTGGGACAATTAGTGGATTTCCTGGTCCCCTTTAATTGTTTATGGACCTTTCCTCCAGGAACTTGTGCAAACCTTTTTTAAAGCCAGCTACACTAACAGCTTTTACTACATCCTACAGTAACAAATTCCAGAGTTTGATTACGCTTTGAGTGAAAAAAAAATATTCTCTTATTAGTCTTGTATTGGTTACACTGCAGCTTCATTGCATGTCCCCTAGTCTTTCTATATTTTGATGGTGTAAATACTCTATCTGCATTTACCTGATCCACTCCATTCATTAATTTATAGACCTCTATCATATCTCCCCTCAGCCATCTCTTTTCCAAGTTGAAGAGCCCTAACCTTTTTAGCCTCTCCTCATAGGAGTATCCTTCCATCCATTTTATCATTTTGATGGCTCTTCTCTGTACCTTTTCTAATTCTGCTGTAGCCTTTTTAAGATACAGCAACAGGAATTGCACACAATATTCAAGGTGCAGTCACACCATAGAACAATACAGAGGCATTATAATATCCTTGGTTTTTTTATTAGTTTATTTATGCAATTTTACAATAATTCAAGAAAGCCAACAGAGCACTCTCTTGAAGAAACAAGGTAACACTTGAAAAATCAAAGAAATACAATTTAATAAGCAAAAATAACAAGTGTCAAACTACCCTAGTCCACAAAATAAGGGGAGCGTTCATCTGAATATATATGATGCCAAATATGAAAAGAAACAAAGCAACACTACAATTCAAAACTATAACATACCTGAGCACCATTACGGGGAGTCAATGGAAGATTCAACATGCCTAGCACTAATGAAGGCCAACAGTTGGGATGGCTCAAAAAACACATAAGAAACAGCTTGGTATTTTACCAAACACTTACAAGGGTGTTTAAGAAAAAAGAGCCCCCCCAACTGCAAAACCCCCGGACGTAGCAAAAGAAACTCTCTACGACGTTTCTGTGTTTTCCTTGATAAATCAGGGTAGATACGAACCGCAAAGCCCTGAAAGGAAGATTTCCTTTTACGGAAAAAAAAGCTTCAATAACCACTCTCTATCTGACAACAAGGCAAAAGTTACAAGGAGAGTAGAAGACTCCAAGGAGTCCCCTGACTTCGCCAACACATTAGTTACATCTAATACATCCCCTTGTAACATACCTGGGAGTGGAGGAGTAGCCTAGTGGTTGGGGCAAGGTACTTCAGGCCAGAAGGTCAGGGGTTCAAATCCTACTAGAGGACAGCAACCTTAGGCTGGAAGAATTGGGGTTTCTAGTCATACAGGTGCTCCTTGTAGTCTTGGGCAAGCCACTTAACCCTCCATAGCCCATGTTCCCTGTAAAATAGTTATCTCCAAGTTATAATACCCTGTTCAATGTAAACCACACTGATGCAGAATAGTGCAGTATATAAGAGAATATAAATAAATACCTCCCTCCATAATCTTACTGGGAGTAGAACACTTCACATTAGGTAAATAATAAATTTTACTAGAGGAGGCAGTAACTCAGGGGATACCCCCAAAACTTCCAATAAATATTCTTTAAACATATCTCTAGCACCAGTAGAAGATGACCTGAGAAAATTAACTAGTCTCAAGTTATTAAAATATCCTTGTTTTATTCTACATTTATCTCCTTATGATTCCCAACATTTTATTTGCTTTCTTGGCTACCACTGCACACTGGACAGAGGGTTTCAACATTTTATTCATGATAACGCCTAAATCAGTTTCTTGGGTAGAGGTTCCTAATGTGGAACCTAGTACTGTGTAATCATAGATTGGGTTTTTCTTTCCTAGGTCATAACTTTGCACTTGCCCACTTTAAATTTCATCTGCCATTTGGACGTCCAGTCTTCCAATTTATCGAGGTCCTCTTCACATTTTTCACAATAATTGAATAATTGTGTGTCTTTTGAAAAATTGATTACCTCACTTGTTATTCCCATTTCCAGGTCATTTATAAAGATGTGAAAAAGCAGTGGACCCAGCACAGATCCCTGCGGTACTCCGCTGTTCACCTTTCTCCACTGAGAAATTTGGAAATTTAGTCCTACTCTCTGCTTTCTATCTTTTAACCAGTCCCTGATCCACAATAGTACATTGCATCCATTCCCATGACTTTTAAATTTCAACCATAGCTTTACCACTTCTTAACCCATTGATCATGTGTATCTCAGAAGATTCAGATCAGATAGCAACACAGGAATAACATGTCAAGTGCAGAATATCACCATCTCCAAAATAATCAGTTTAACAAGCTAAAAAACATTCCCTATCTACAACCCTGTAATGGAGTAGATATAATTCTACCCATCTCTCTCCAAAGCACTTTCCTTGAACTGCTGTCTGTTCTGTGTTTTAAAGAAGCCCCTTTCCCACTGCTTGCCACACTACCACAAACCCCTTTTCTCACTAGGAGACAAGAAAAAGCAATTCACCAGATTTTAATTCCCCTCACTGACAAATTAATAACCCTCACAGATTTAAAATCCTCAAGTTATCATTGTCCCATGATGACAACAGCAGCATTGGGTGCATTGATGGGTGAACATCAGAACAAGCATCTACATCAGCCAAAGCAGCACTTGGGAACATCTTCAAACTGCAATGGTGAGGGGAGCACAGATATAGAGTCTCCACCCTTTAGGCTTTCCTCATGTATCTTCTCCCTCACTTACTATGAAGAACTGCATATTCAAGCAGGAATTGAATTTAGAGAATGGAAATCATGGAATACTGTATTTTCAAATTCCATATACAAGGAAAGATGAGTAAACACTTGGGAGTTATTTAAAGCCATACAAAGAAGAAAAACGAGAAGGAGAAATTGAGAAAGGCTATGGAATGTTGTATATGAAGAAACCAGTGCTAAAAATATCTATATTCGGCCAGATGAAGAGATGCAAATAGCAGGGTTGGACATCCTGGTAGGACATCCAACCCCCATTCTGGCCCAGCATTCAATCCTAAGTCCAGCCTTCCTCGCACGTACTGAGGGGTAGTGCAGGGAGCACTAGATGGGGGTGGAAGGGGGAGGGCCAGAGGTGGGGAGTGGGCAGAGTGAGGGTGGGCTAAAACACCCTAACGTACAGGGCCTATTCAGGTCACAGCCTTGTATGTCAGGCGGGGAAGAGATAGACGTGTGACTTATTCCACCTTGGAGGTGGAATAAGTTCACAGACTGTGGGGTTCGAGCCAGGCAGCCTCACCAAACTGGCTGGGCAAGTGCAGGAGTGTCCCCACTGCCCGATCCCGGCCCTGGCTGTCCGTGCCAAGGGTAGGATGGTGGGGGAATAAGCATTTCCTCTGTTGCAGCATTTCTGCGCTCCTGCTGGGCATCCCAGTGCCATGGTGACAGGATGCCACAGCACTGGCATACCAGCAGGAGCATAGGGCAAGCTGGACAGGCTGTAGGAAGGACATCCTGCACCACGGAATCAGGGCTATGTCGGGCCATCTAAGTGCCCGATCCTGCAACTATGAGACCGTCTAATTCCCACAGTTGCAGAATCAGGTGCAATTTGGGGCCATCCAATTTTTGGACCTCCGGATGGCCCGGATGTACCTCTGTTGGAATCAGGCTCATTATGTTCCTACATGCATGAGATCTTCAATATAAGTTCTTCATGATGGGGATAAACTGTATTTTTCCCCTTTCTTAGACAGAAGGTTCTTTTCTTTATTTAGTAGGGCAGAAACAGCCCCTATATATAGGCAAAATAGCCAACACCAGAGCCAACTTATATCAGTCTAAAATAAAATAGAATAGTCCCTGGTTCTTCTGTGTTCTACCCTGCTTCATTATCCCAAACTTAGAATTGAGCCCCAAAGGAATATCTACTCACAGTCCTTTAGAGTGGGAAGATTGGAAAGACCTTCCTCCAGGATCCTTCTTTTTATTATATCCTCTAGTGACCAGTTGTCATTGGGTCAGTAATCTTCTAGCATGCTCACCCGATGCTGGCTCCAGAGAATCTGTTTATTCAGTACCATTATCCATATAGGTAGCTCTGCTGAATATACATACTGAGCACTGACTGCACCAACATTATAGGGGTCGTTTTAGAAGCCCTAATCATGAGTTAGATGTCTGAAAATGGACTCTTAGACATGCAAAGTATGGAGATGTCCCAGGGCCATTTTAGAAGATGGGTATATAGATGAAGTCAGGGCAAGAATGCCCATGTAAAATGAGAGCAAGGTGGAGGTGTGGCCTTGGAGGAGCAAGGGAAATGCATGTCGCATTGTAATTTCAGAACAGCAGAAGCATGTCTGGCCCTAGTTGTCCATGACTATACCTGCTCCTGGCTATGATTAAGATGAAAAAGTGCTTGTTTCATGGATGCAATGCTTCCAAGGGAAGTGCAAAATGTACTGTCAACACCACAGTTCTTTCCTGCACAAAGAAACCTGTGCATAAATACATACTCCAAATATATTACAGTCCTGCTGCCACACATCTGAGTATCTAAAATGGCAAGACAGGATGTTCTAGGGGCTTGTTTACAAAGCCGCGGTAGCGGCTTCTCGATATCGGAGCCGCGACCCCATTGAAGTAAATGGAGCTGCGGCTCCGATATCAGGCAGAAGCCGCTACCACGGCTTTCTAAACAAGCCCCCTAGTCTCCGGACATAGCAGCCCCACTTCTGAAATCCAAACCAATTTGGGGATTTCCACATTTGTCAAATGACCTACACCCATGACCTACATCCTTGCTATGTATAGGGGTGTGGGGCATCTCCAGAACAACCTACCTGGATGCTCATTTTATGGGGAGGAGATGAAATGATTTCAAAAAGCAGGTATACGTGCCTAACGTAACTGCTTGCCACTCCCCCAGTTTTTGGATGTTCTACTCTGGATGTCTGCTGTGAACGTCCCAGTGTTTTCCTAGACATCCCTTCTAAAATGTCACTTCACCTGTTTGGTATCTGAATATCACTACTATCCAAATAATTTTTAGAGTTGCCCTCACCCTACCCCTAACATGTCCCACAGTTATTCAGAACAGATACTGGGCCATTTTACAATGATCTGATACTATCCATATAACTTTTGAAATTGTACAGATAATCTATTTTTACATTCCTTAGTCACTGGCGAATGCATAATTGGTTGACTATTGGCATGCATATTCTGAGGGAAAGTGGGAGTACAGTACTGAAGGAGTTTCTAAATTTAAGGCAGACATATTCAGTGGCTGTGGCCATCTCTACTTTGAGAATGCGGTTTGCCCAAATATCAAATTAGCTATCCATTCAGTGGCAATATTTATCTGCCTGGCTGGATAGCAAAACCAGCTAAAGTTAGGATAGCTTTATTTTGGCCTAACTTTATCTGGATAGGATTAACTGGCCAGTGGTTCAATATCACCACTAGCCAGTGTTTAAACCAGGTAGGAATGGCACTAAACACTTTAGTGATGCTGAATTTCCTGCTGACCGTGGTTTAGTTGATTAGCAGATCTGCTAAATGGCTAAATTGTTTTGAATATGCCCCCTTAAGAGATTATCTTTGGCACCTGGAAAAGCTGATTGCTTTTTCAGAGGTATTGCTTGTTAATGTCAAGGGAGAAGAAAGGCAATGTATCGTCAACTTAAAGTCTAGGGTAAAGCAGAAAGATTTAGGCCTATTGGGAGTTGGGGACATGTATAGAATAAAAAGATAATCCTGAAACAATAGCCTGTTCTCTTTGTCTCTGGAGAAAGGATCCTACATGATAAATTAATATCATACACTGAGAGTTGTTTGAACTAAAACGGAGGTGGCTGGCATAAGGAAGCCCTTTGATTTGGATAGTCATCCCTGAAAGGCAAAGAAAAATCATGGACCACTGGACTACTTCTGAGCAAAAAGGTAGAAAAAGAAATTGGTGATTAGGATATGTAGATCATAGGAGCAGGAAAGAGATACAGCTGGAAAAATCAATTAAAATTCCATGTTTGTGAGCCCTAATGGATGTAGGCTTGGATATTGATATGTGGTTCAATGAATCCCATGAATGCAACATCACCATACTAGGCTATCATCCGTCAAGGAAGAAAATGAAAAGCATAAAAAGGGAAGGAATATTTATTTAAATAAAAAAATATTACCAAAGTGATTGAAATATAGGGGAGGGGGGAGGTGAGAAAAGAGGAAGTACTATGGGCCATATTGGAAAGAGTCAATGGTACTCGATTGATGTGGTCTATAAAATTCTGAATCTGATAGTGGAACTGGACAGAGATCCGATCAAAGATATCCAAAAAGTGGAAATAAACGAGGCAATGTTGGTAGGAGACTAAGGGGTATGTTTACTAAACCGTGCTAATGTTACTGGCGCTAGGTGCAGCATTAACGTGAACAATGCCATATAAGGAAGTGGGCATACCGGCATTGAAGTAGCAATGGCCGAGTAAAGCGCACTAGAGGGTGCCTTGGCTTGGTAACCTTAAGTTCATGCCAGTGCTGTGCTATAAGTCCTAGAGGTGTAGCCCACTGGTTAATGTAATAACCACAGAACCAGAATTCATAGGTTCAATCTCTCAGAAGTCTCATCTTATAAGACTGTTTGGGGCAATCCCTTTTCCTGCCTCTAACACTCAGACACATCTCTACAATCTGTGCTGCCAGCAAAAACACCCTCACCTCAGTGCCCTAACCTAGGATGCCCCATAGGGCACAGTATAAAGTGCCCTGTCTGCCAAGGCACCTTATAATGTGCCCTATACAGCACCTTGGCGGACAGGACACTTTATAATGTGCCCTATGGGGTGCTTTATAGGGGGCCTTATACAGCGCCCTGGCTGACACGGCACTTTATAATGCGCCCTATAGGTTACAGCACTAAGGTGAGGGTGTTTATGGCTGGCAACACAGATTGTAGAGATGTGTCTGACTGTTACAGGAATTAAAATACAGGAGTGGAGGAGTGGCCTAGTGGTTGGGGCAAGGTAGTTCAGGCCAGAAGGTTGGGGGTTCAAATCACACTAGAGGATTGCAACCTTGGGCTGGAAGGACTTGGGTTTCTAGTCCCACAGGTGCTCCTTGTGGTCTTGGGCAAGCCACTTAACCCTCCATAGCCCATGCTCCATGTAAAATAGTTATTTCCAAGTTATAATGCCCTGTTCAATGTAATTTCAGTTTGTTCAATGTAAACCACACTGATGCAGAATATCACAGTATATAAGAGAATATAAATAAATAATTAAAAGGAAATGCCTCAGATAGCCTTATTAAATAACACCACTGCAGGATTGAACTCATGACCCCCTCAGTAGTCATTGTAATAACCAGTGGGCTATACCTCTATAGCTTTTAGCACACTGCTGGCTGATTACAGAAAGACTGCAGGTCACCACACAAACTGTCTGCTGTGGTTACCGGGATAGAGTAAACCCACCAGTAACCATGATGCACTGCACATGCAGAACAGCAGTCTACATCTGATCACAGGATGGAGTATGCATCTCCAGCCCAGTAGGGGGAACTGACCATGTGTGTTACTGGAACAGAATAGCTACAGACCGTGACATTGTGTGGGTCCTGTGCTCACCCTGTCACCCTGAGGATGAGGTGGGTCACCCAGCACCAGATCCACAGTACCCGGTTTGGCTGAGATAACCTTTGCTGCAGATCCCCATCAGTGCCAGTGTGTGGCAGGTATTCCTTGCAGACACACCTAGGATAATCCTGTGTCCATCTGCATTCCCCAGTCACATCTAGCCCTTGTGGACCATGACACCCCTGGAATAGTGCATATCCAGTGTGGTTGCCATGGTCACATGTTGTAAGAGCAGGGATGTGTCTGCACTCACATGTGGACTATGTATCATACTCTCTGGGTCAAGGAGGTGGACAGGATCTGCCCCCAACAGACCCACACACTACATCTTAGCAATGGAGGCAGTAGAGGCTGTGGGACCAGCAACCCCAGGACAGTTGGCGAATGGACACCGTCCATTGCAGGTGATGCAAAAATGTACTTATCACATAGGGCATGGGCAGACAGGCAATAAGCCTGGCAAAGCTCAGCTGTCCCACCACAATCTGACATTCACCAGCAGAGGGCACAGTCAGTCTGCACCCTGCAAGGCGTTCCAGCCATACACATGCTAACTGCAGACAGTCTGCTAGCCAGTACATGTTCCCAGAAGAACTATGTGCACCAAGATGAGGGATGTAAGCACAAACACCAAACAGGTATGTCAGTGATTGGGCCCCAGAAAAGGAAGCCCATAAATATCACTTGAGAGAAATACTGTATAGCACTATGTGGGAACCTAGACATGCCATGGTCACTGCTCAGTCAGAATGAGAGTGACCTCCCAGCATGACATGCTGTGGCCACCCTGTCCGTGCAGGTGGCAGTCGGCCACTACAATATACCAGTCATTGCCCTATTCCATGTGCAGATGCATCCTGCCCAGACCGCCCTGTCCGGCCCATACCCACAATACTTTGCTCCACATTATGCACATTGGCAGGCTAACACTGGAAACTGTGCAAGTATTGTGAGCTCTGTAAGGTGTAGGCAGCCACAAAACACTGGATAGACATACACACACTCCCACACCTATTTCAGCATTGTGAAAAGATAGAGGTGGTTGGCAGCCCTGGCCACCACACCAGTCCTGGGCACAGTGCAGGCATTGCTAAGGTACTCAATACTGTTAGGGTCACTCTCCGGGGTGGTAAACATTGTCAGAGAGCAGAAAAGAGGAAACAAATTCCACATATATCAGAAAGGTTGCTATGATGAATCTCTGTTAACAAATTGTGCTTAATGTAGGATTTGTTATCTGAAATTAATCATAGCAACCTTTTGATATATATGGTGTGTATTTCCATGTTTATGACGGCATTGCTAAGGTATGCAGGTGCTAGTCATGGTAGCTGTTGCTCCACGCAGGGCCCAACAGCCTGACTCTTCATGAGGCTTTGGATAGTGGAGCCTGTGGGTGTGGGTGTTTGTGCCCCTGTTGGCAGATGCTCTAGGGCAAAGGTTCCCAACTCCGGTCCTGGGGGGGCCAAACACCATTCAGGTTTTCAGGCTGTCCCTAACGAATATGCATGAGATACATTTGCACACAATGGGGGCAGTGCATACAAATGCATCTCATGCATATTTATTAGGGCCATCATGAAAACCTGAATGGTGTTTGGTCCTCCAGGATTGCAGTTGGGAACCTCTGCTCTAGGGAGTGCACATGTTTATGGTGTATGTGCTCTGTATAGGGACATGGTCTGCAGGAGCCACAGCTGGGACTTGAACCTGTGACCTTCCGCTTCTGTGCCAAACTGTTGCCACAAAGGCAGGTCATTTCCTGGGGATACCATGACTGTTCTTCAGACAGACCTTGTTTGTTGCACTGCACGCCACCCACCTAAACAGGGTTTGGCCTTAGTCTGCTGTGGGCAGATACCACTGCCCCCTCCACCACCAGCACTCCTTCCGCCACCATGCTGACATGCCCTTATGCCAGTGGTGCTGGTGGTGCGCAGTCCCAGGCCCTCCAGTGTGCTGGTAGGCATCTGCCTATGGTGTGGGATCTGGGGTAGGGGTGCCTACATAAACATACATGCTTCCCCCTGGCACCGCCTGCCAATGTTATGTGCCCTTTGGGGTACCTGCTGGGTAATGTCCATTGGGGCACTGTGGGACACACACTCATGGACATGTTTGCCCTTGGTCAGTTGATGTCTTGCTGATTTTCCGTTTCTGCTTTCCTATGTGGCACCTAGGCATCTGCCTAGCCCACCCTGTGCCCCAGCTGCCCCACTGCATGTCCAACCTGCAGCCACTTGTACCCCATTTGCAGCCTCACCATAGTGCCTTTTCGTACTTGGGCACTATGCTGTTGCTGCACATGTAGCAATACTATTACTTTTCTGGGTCTCCCTGCCTTTGCTGTACATTGCTGACTGAAATGGTTTCTCTCTCCTGCAATTGTGCCTCTTACGCGAGTTTTTCAATCACGGTAATGTTCTGCCCTACATTTCACAGCGTTAGTGTGCCTGGAGCCTCTCAACTCCCACTCTCCGCCCATTGACCCCTTCTCTCCGCCCTCTGGAAAGCCTTACTTTACTCTCTGTGTGCCTTAACACCGCCGGAGACGTTATCACGTGAAGCATAACGTTATCACGTGAAGCATAACGTTATCACGTGAAGCATAATGTTATCGCACGATAACATTAGTTTATCACATGATAATGTTACTTTATTGTGCGATAATGTTACTTTATCATGCGATAAATCGCACGATAACATTACGTATCGTGCGAGTGATAAATCGTGCGATAACATTACGTATCACGCGATAACGTTACGTATCGCACAATAACGTTAAAATAACGGTACATATCATGCGATAACGTTACGTATAGGTGCTCCGTAGATGTTGAATCATTGTTCTACATATGTGACCCACATAAATCATCCAGCATGGACATTCTATGATATAAACCACAAAAGTTGTTAAACAAGTTGGTGAAAAACGTGATTTAATGGGCTTGTATGAGAAATTTGAAGTCCATCTATCACCTTCTATAGTAGAAGTACAGAACTCACAGTAATTACAAGGATAGTGACCCAAAAGTGTGTCTATACTCTCCAATCTCTGTTGCCATATAACTGATTTGCAAACATAATTAGTAATATTTTTGCCTCTTCAATAGGCTATCACTGGTTTTTCTAAAAAACATGAATGAGACTGCAAGACTGGTCAGTGGTTTAAATATGAGTGAGTCAATAGTAGACGCCTGTACTGAAAAAGGTAGAACCCAAACCAAAGGGGCCGGTTAAGAACATAAGAACATAAGATATGCCATACTGGGTCAGACCAAGGTCCATCAAGCCCAGTATCCTGTTTCCAACAGTGGCAAATCCAGGTCACAAGTACCCAGCAGTTTCCCCAAAAGAAACAAATTCCTCAGTGCTTGTATTGGGTCAAGCAGTGATATCCTGAGTCCCTTTTAATAATGGTTTATGAACCTTTCCTCCAGGAACTTGTCCAAACCTTTTTTTTTTTTAAACCCAGCTACACTAACAGCTCTTACTACATCCCCTGGTAACAAATTCCAGAGTTTGATTCCACGTTGAGTGAAAAAAATATTTTCTCTTATTAGTTTTAAATAGGTTACCCTGTAGCTTCATTGCATGTCCCCTAGTCTTTTTATATTTTGATGACGTAAACAATCGATCTATGTTTACCCGTTCCACTCCATTCATTAATTTATAGACCTCTATCATATCTCCCCTTAGCCGTCTCTTTTCCAGGTTGAAGAGCCCTAACCTTTTTAACCTCTCTTCATAGGAATAGTCTTCCATCCCCTTTACCATTTTGGTGACCCTTCTCTGTACCTTTTCTAATAATGCCATATCCTTTTTTAAGATACGGCGACCAGAATTGCACGCAATATTCAAGGTGCAGTCGCATCATGGAACGATACAGAGGCATTATAATGTCCTTTGTTTTATTTTCCATTCCTTTCCTTATGATACCTAGCCTTCTATTTGCTCTCTTGGGTGCCGCTGCACACTGGGCGGAGGGTTTCAACATGTCCACGATGACGCCTAAATCTTTTTCCCTGGGTGGTGGTTTCCAATGTGGAACCTTGCATTGTGTAACCATAGTTTGGGTTGTTCTTTCCTAGGTGCATAACTTTGCACTTGTCCACATTCAATTTCATCTGCTATTTGGATCCCCAGTCTTCCAATTTATCAAGATCCTCTTGCAATTTTCCATAATCCTCTTGGGTTTTAACAACTTTAAATAGTTTTGTGTCATCTGCAAATTTGATAACCTCACTCGTTATTCCTTTTTCCAAGTCATTTATGAATATGTCAAAAAGCAGCGGACCCGAGGGTATACCTACTAAAGGGCATACTGAAGAGGAGTCAAGATGGCGGCGGTGGTGGAGAGCTGATTGGCATGGTGTTTTTGCCTATGGGACGAAAGTGGAAAGCCAGGGGGACAAAATAGCCTACTGCCCCGCTAGCTTCAACACCATTACCTGTGGAGGTGGTAGGGCCTCTTGATTCTTATATTTCGCTGGTGCCACGGCAGTTGGTGGCGGGGAGAGTGACCAGGCTAGGTGGTGTTTGGAGGAGGTGTCCTCATCCTCTGCTTCTGGGGTTGATCTCCTTTCCCCTGACTCAACTCGAGCCTCGAAGGTGCCTCGACAATCCAGCGGCAGATCAGGAAGTCAGTGTGAAAGCGTAGAGTCGGTAGACTCCGCTAGTGGATGGAGCCTGGGAGCGATGAGCGACTTGGGCTCCGCGGCTACTGGTAATCAGCAAGAGAAGGCTGAGGTTCTGATTGGAATGGCAGAGGTAGGCGCTGGTGTAGCGTCAAGTCTGCATGCCCCCACTTCGTCGAGGCCGGGCGTTGAGGTTTCGGCTCTTTTGGTGGAGGTCTCCTTGCCTGCATTTATGGATCCGCTGGAGGCGGTGACATTGGAGGTGATCTGGGATGCTATTATGAAATTACGAGAGGAGTTGGTTCCACGAATGGCTGCCTTGGACGTGCAGGTTTCTATTAATTCGGAGGGCTTGAAGGATGCCACGACTACAGTTGCTGCTTTACAGACTGTTGCTTCTCAAAATCAGACTAAGGTTTTGGCTCTTGAAAATGAAGTTGACTCTTTATAAAAAGTTTCATTACCTATTTTGTCAAAATTGGAAGTCTTGGAAAATGCAGTGCGTATGCCGAATATTTGTTTAGTTAATTTCCCTAGAGTCTCATTAATATCAGAAAGAGATATGTTTTGTAATTATTTAATTGAAATTTTAGGTATTCCTCCTGAATCCCATCCCCCATTAGTTAAAATTTATTATTTGCCTTCTGGTAAAAAAGAAGTGGGGCAAGTTAGTGTTAGCGGTGTATCTCAGATGGATGTATTAAATGTTACTGACATATTGGAGACTTCTTTAGAGGAAAAGGTTACATTGTCTACTTTATTGATTTTCTTAGCATTAATATCAGATAAGGAATGGCTTATGAAATTATTTTTTAAAAAACGTTACCCTTTGTTTAAGGGTCTGGCGGTCCGGATGTTTCCGGATTTATCTAGGGAGACCCAGAGGAAGAGACAAGACTTCCTTTTGTTGCGCTCTGGCATTCAGCAGTTGGGGGGCTTATTTTTCCTTAAGTTTCCATGTAAATGTCTGATTAAATATCATTCTAATTCGTACATATTTTATGAACTCTCCCAATTGATTAGTCTCATTAATGCTAGGGTCTCTGAAGGGGGGGGGGGGTAGCCACCCTGCCGGTTCCTGTTGAGTGAATTATATATGCCTCTGTTTAGCTCTTCCTATTTCTTCACTGTATATTGTTATTCTTATATTATCAAATTATTGACTCCCCTTTTTTAGAGGGCTAGAGTGAGGGGGACCATGAGTATAATTTCCTCTTGAGGACAAATGTGTTTTGATGTACATGTTGTTTCTTTGAAATATTGAGTTTGTTTGTGGTATCCATCTCTATTTCCGTTTCAAGATGTATTCTTGATTTGTTTGTTTAAATTCAATAAAAAGAAAAATAAAAAAAAAAGCGGACCCAGCACAGATCCCTGGGGTACTCCACTATTCACCTTCTTCCATTGGGAAAATTGGCCATTTAGCCCTACCCTCTGCTTTCTATCTTTAAACCAGTTCCTGATCCACAATAGTACATTACCTCCTTTCCCATGACTTTTTAGTTTTGCCAAAAGTCTCTGATGAGGGACCTTGTCAAAGGCTTTTTGAAAGTCCAGATACACTATATCAACTGACTCACCTTTGTCTACCTGTTTATTCACACCTTCAAAAAAAAACATAACAGATTAGTAAGACAAGATCTTCCTTGTCTATAGCCATGTTGGCTGTCTCCCATTAGGCCATGACTATCTACATATTCACTAATTTTGTTCTTTATGATGGTTTCTACCATTTTTCCCAGTACTGATGTCAGGCTCACCGGTCTGTAGTTTCCCGGATCACCCCTGGAACCCTTTTTAAAAATTGGCGTTACACTGGCCATCCTCCAATCTTCAGGTATTACAGGTGATTTTAATGATAGTTCACTTTTTTACATATTCGTAAATGACCTGATAAAGGGTGAGGTTATCCAACGAGGTTATCAAGTGAGGTCATCAAATTTTCAGATGAAAAAAACTATTTAAAATTGTTAAAACCCATGAGGATTGTGGAAAATTGCAAGAGGATCTTGATAAATTGGAAATCTGGGCATCCAAATTGCAGATGAAATTTAATGTGGACAAGTGCAAAGTTATGCATCTAGGAAAGCACAACTGAAACTATGGTTATATGATGCAAGGATCCACATTAGGAACCACCATCCAGGAAAAAGATTTAAGCTTCATTGTGGATAACATGTTATAACCCTCCGCCCAGTGTGCTGTGGCTACCAAGAGAGCAGATAGAATAGAAACATAGAAACATGATGACAGAAAAAGAACACATGGCCTATCTAGTCTGTCCTTCCATAACAACAACTACAACAGTCCACGTTTTACCTTTAGAGATCCTCTGTGTTGGTCCCATGCTTTTTTGAATTCAGTTACTGTCCTCATCTCTACCACCTCCACTGGGAGACTATTCCATGGATCCACTACTCTTTCCGTAAAGAAATATTTCCGCATATCACTCCTGAATCTATCTCCCTTCACCCTCATCCCATGTCTCCTCGTAGCAGAACTTGCTTTCAATTGAAAGAGGCTCTCTCCCTGAACATTTATGCCACGGAGGTATTTAAACATCTCAATCATATCACCTCTATCCAGCCTTTCCTCTAAGGTGTACATATTAAGATCCTTAAGTCTGTCCTCATATGCTTTATAATGAAGCCCATTAATCATTTTAGTAGCAACCCTCGGCACCGACTCCATCCTGTTCACATCCTTTTGAAGGTGCGGTCTCCAGAATTGCACACCATACTCCAAATGAGGTCGCACCAAAGACTTATACAGAGGCATTATCACCTCCTTTTTTCTGCTAGCCATTCCTCTCCGTATGCACCCTGTGATGTAGGAGACTCTTGGGAAGCAATGGAAACTGATAGTGATCCGGTCGAGAGAACCGGTACTGCAAGGGAATGCAGGATTTCCCCTTCTGAGGTAGAAAAACACAGAGCTAATCAGGAACCACACCTCACCTCAAGGCAGGAGAGGAGCCAAGTCCCTGATTGGGCACGCCCAAGCCGGAGGCGGGCAGTGCAGTACTCAAGCAGCTTATTAAGAACCCAGAAACAGAAACAGTTAGATGCTCAGCGAGAGAAGCAGCGAGAGGAGCAAGGAGATCAGCAAGGACACAAGCACCTGGATGAGGATAGGTCAGATGACCAGGAACAGGAACCGTGGGAGAGAGAACCACTAAGCAGCTGTGATCCACGAAGGAGCAGACAGGACCTGGGAGACTCAGGGGCAAAGAAAGACTTCTGTAAGCAGAAGAATTCAAAGGCACTGAGAGACCCAAGGCTACAGCTCAGGAGTTTAAAGGACCAAGCAGAACCTTGGAACAGGAGGCAGAGGGAGAAAGAAATACCCTGGAAGAAGCCCCAGCACAAGGTATCTGGTGGGTTTGGAACGGCTAGCAAGCTTAACAGTGGGAAGCCAGAAAGAGTGAACTTTAATTGTGAAAGACAGGATAAAGGCAGAAAGTTTGATAGTAATTGGTTAAGCCAAGAGAAGCCTGACTGTTTTCCTTTTAAAACTCTGAGAGACTCTCCAACCACAGCTGAAGCGTTTTACCCTGCACTTTCATTTGGAGATAGGTGGGGGAAGGGAAATGCTTACACGCTGAATGGTTGTCCGAGTAAAAGCACTGATAAGTGCCAAGAGATAAGAACTGTAAACAAGCATTTACCTGAAGGAGGATATTCTCAGCCCAGCTCAGAAAACACACAGGCTGAATTACTTCTCACTGAATTCAGGGAGTTCCTTAAGAGCAGAGCAGTTTCTCCTCATAACGTAGCAAAGCCCATGAGCAGCTGTGAGGAAGAAATGCCTTTAATTTCTCTGCCGTCTACAGAGCAGGAAGTCCCGATGGACTGCTCTACATGTGTGATTCAAAAGGACATTTAAGTGATATGCTTGCCAAGGTTTTATGAAAGAATATAACAAAGTTACCTCACTAATTGCTATGCTAAAGAAGCTTATGTGAAGAGAATAAGTGAAAGCATATTGTGTGCAATTCAGGAGCATTGCTGTTACCAGAGTTTTCTGTTACGTTAATGAAAGGAGGTCACATGACAAATGAATGTGGTCAGTAATGGACATTTAGCCAAGCAGTGAAAAGCCTTGTTTACTTAAGTTTCTCAGCCTTGTTTTATGCTACATTATTTCCTTTATGTCTGCTGCATTTGAACTGCGAAAGCGGGAAATAAACCTCACAAAAGAAATTTTCTTTGCCTTGCCTTACTACTTGAGCACCTAAACAACTACAATCTTACCCTCAAGGGCAACCAAGGCCAGCCCCTCCTGGAACCCTCAAGGTCCAGGGAGTGGGTGGGTGGCAACCCAAGCATCCTTCTAGCTTTTGCCATCGCCTTTTCTACCTATTTAGCTACTTTAGGATCATCAGACACAACCACGCCTAGGTCCCGCTCTTCTTTAGTGGACAAAAGTGCTTCACCTCCTATATTGTATTGCTCCCTTGGATTGCTGCAGACCAAATGCATGACCTTACTTTTTTAACATTAAATCCCAGCTGCCAAATTCTAGACCATTCTTCAAGCTTAGCTAGATCCCTCCTCATGTTATCTACACCTTCCTGGGTGTCTACTCTATTGCAGATTTTGGTATCATCTGCAAAGAGGCAAACCTTACCCGACAGCCCTTCCGCTATATCACTAACAAAGATGTTAAAAAGAATCGGACCAAGGACAGATCCCTGGGGCACACCACTGGTTACATCCTTCTCCTCAGAGTGAGCTCCATTTACTTGTACTCTTTATCGCCTCCCACCCAACCAATTTCTAACCCAAGCAGTAACTTTAGGGTCCATCCCTAGGGTGCTCAGTTTGTTTATAAGTTGCCTGTGAGGAACAGTGTCAAAGGCTTTACTGAAATCTAAATACACCACATCTAGAGCTCTCCCTCGGTCCAACTCTCTGGTCACCCAGTCAAAGAAATCAATCAGATTTGTCTGACAAGACCTGCCTCTGGTGAATCCATGCTGCCTCGGATCCTGTAATCCGCTGGACTCCAGAAACTTCACTATTTTCTCTTTCAGCAGCGTTTCCAATAATTTACTCACCACCGAAGTTAAACTAACCGGCCTGTAGTTTTCAACCACATCCTTACTTCCGCTTTTGTGTAAAGGCACCACATAACCCTCTCTCCAGTCCTTTGGCACCACTCCCGACTCCAACGAGGCATTGAAAAGGTCAGTCAGTGGAGTTGCTAGAACGTCCCCAAGTTCCCTCAGTATTCTAGGGTGTATCCCATCCGGTCCCATCGCTTTGTCTACTTTAAGTTGAGCTAGTTTCTCATGAACACAGTCTTCTGAAAATTGTTCAAGATGTCCCTCGCTTCTGTTCTTATTTGTGGGTGTTTTCTGAGGTCCTGCTCCTGGTTCTTCATCTGTGAACACAAAACAAAAATATTTGTTAAGCAATTCCGCTTTATCCTTATCAGCTTCTACATATTCCCTCCCTGCACCCTTGAGTCTGACAATACCACTTTTACCCTTCCTCTTCTCACTAATATATCTGAAAAATGTCTTATCCCCCCATTTTATTGCATTGGCTATTTCCTCCTCCTTTTGAATCTTTGCCTTCTTGACTACTTTGCTAGTTTCTCTAAGATTTTCCAAATAAAGATGCCTATCTTCCTCTCTCTGTGATCTCTTGTATTTCATGAAGGCCTCCCTCTTTTTCTTCACTTTTTCAGCTACTTCCTTCGAAAACCATAGCGGTCTCCTGTTCCTTTTGCCTTCATTTACCATTTTAACAAAAAGGTTGGTTGCCCTTAAAATACCCCCTTTCAGTTTTGCCCACTGTTTTTCTACATCCCCCAGCTGTTCCCATCCCACTAACGACTCCCTGAGGTATTGGCCCATCTTCGCAAAGTTAGTCTTCCTAAAGTCTAAGATCCTCACCTTGGAATGGATTCTAACAGCCCTAGTCCTAATACTGAACCACACCATCTGGTGATCACTGGATGCAAAATGATCTCCCACTACAACATCAGAAACACTTTCACCATTGGTAAGCACCAAGTCCAGTATGGCCCCTTCATGATCTCCTTACTTCTAGATGATACTGCAGTAGGAATGTGCCAATCAACATCTGGCATATTGAAATCTCCTATCAGTAGCACTTCTCCTTTCCTAGCAATGCTACGTATGTCTTCAATTAACTCTCTGTCCACCTCTTCCTCTTGTGAGGGAGGTCTGTATATCACACAAATGCTAGATATCATAAGGAAAGGAATGGAAAATAAAACAAAAGATATTATAATGCCTCTGTATCATTCCATGGTGCGACAACACCTTGAATATTGTGTGCAATTCTGGTCACCGTATCTTAAAAAGGATATAGCGTTATTAAGAAAGGTACAGAGAAGAGCCACCAAAATGGTAAACGGGATGGAAGGATACCCCTATGAAGAAAGGATGAAAAGGTTAGGATCCTTCAACCTGGAAAAGAGACGGCTGAGGGGAGATATGAAAGATGTCTATAAATTAATGAATGGAGTGGAACGGGTAAATACATAATCAGAATAAAGAAAGACTAGGGGACATGAAATGAAGCTACAGGGTAACCTATTTAAGACTAATAAGAGAAATTATTTTTTCACTCAACGTGTAAGCTCTGGAATTTGTTACCAGAGGATGTAGTAAAAGCTGTTAGTTTAACTGGTTTTAAAAAAGGTTTGGACAAGTTCCTGGAGGAAAGGTCCATAAACCATTATTAAAAGGGACCCAGGATATCACTGTTTGAGCCAATACAAGCATTTTGGAAACTATTGTCTTTTTGGAAACAAGGTATTTATGACCTAGATTGGCCACTGTTGGAAACAGGATACTGGGCTTGATGGACCTTGTTCTGACCCAGTATGGCATACAGTATCTTTTGTTCTTATATATTCAAGATACTTCCCATTTCCTCTGAATGCTATACAAATTAGAAGTGGATACATCACAGATCCTACTGGTGACAATCAATGTTGTACCATTATATATACATATACCACAGGAACCTATGCTCAAATTGACTCAAAACTCATCTTTTCTGCACTTTTTTCGATCTTTCACTAGACTCTCTGTTGACTTTCTCTTGCATCTTCCTTCCCCTCCTCTGTCCTACCCTTCCCTGCTTTTTTGGCCCCTCATGTGTCGTATCTCGATTTCCTGATTTTCTATATACCAATTGGCATTCCTTTCTTATCCTGGATTTTATTGTATTTTATTGTAAACCGCTTTGCTGTTTCCACGATAAGCGGTATGTCAAGTTTTAATAAAATGAAATGAAATTAAATGGTCTTTTCACTACGAGAATCACCCCAAGTGTCTACAGCTTTTCTATTTCAATCTCTTGATGAATCATTCTATTGAAGAGAAAAGATTGTAAAAGGATAAGATTGTATGTGTTCTTCTATACTCTAACCTCGCTCATAAATGAGCACCTGCATATTGCAAATGTTGGCATATAGTTATTTTGCATGAAACGCTGAAGAATAAACCACTACTGGTATATTATAATGGACACAATATATAAGAAATGTTGGCAAGTTCTAAGCTACTGGTAAATAACATCCAGATTGCTTGAAGTAACGATCCTTGTAGAGATTGTGCTTGTTGTCATTTGACCATCTTGGGTACAGTGTATAAAGCTATGTCTACAACAGATTGCAGACTTGCAAACTTCAAAATATTGGGAGAATCAAGAAGAGGGTGAAAGTTCAATTGAATGAACATAAAAACAGAATTATAATAAGAGCCCTGAATTCCCTGCTAGTCCAGCATTGGATTAAAAAAACAACACTCAGTTAAAGATCTGAGATAGCTAATCACTGACAGTTAAGAAAGGCCCACGAGGGGGTAACCAGGATTTTAGAGAATAATTTTGACTTTTCTCACTTAGCACAATAATACCTGCAGGTTTAAACTTAGAATGGCAGTCTCTAGTTTGAAAGCTGATGACATATATTCCATCACATGACTGAGTTGGATAAAATAGTGAAGTCATGTTTTGCCTTTCAGATGATAACGAAGTAACAGTAAAGTGGATTGGACCTATATTGAACTGAACGAAGCTTTGTTAATGGTGAAGGAACATGTCTAATTCCCTGAAGCAGAGAATCTAAATAAATATTAATTACACTTACCTGGTAATTGTAGTTCCTTTAGCGACGACAGTGCAGTCCTCAACTTCTGGGTTGTCAACCTCCTCCTGCAGCTAGGAGACTGGCATGTGCAAATTCATGACATCACTGGATATATCCTGTCAGCTTCCCTCCTACTTCCAGTGTGAACTATTAACAAAGCAGACTGAAAGGAGCAAGAAATAAGTAGCCAGTACGTGACATCCAAAAAGAAAACCTTTTTTTTTTTTTTTTTTTTTTAAACTACTATGTCAACCGTGCTCATGCCCGGCCTTCCATCCCTGCCCTCCGAGCAACAGAATCAGAGGCAAGAGACAGACTAAAAATACAGCGAAAAACAAAAAGGAAAACGGAGTCGGCTCATCTGTATAAATTCTTTAATCCGCACTCCACTCCGGAAATCTGAAAATGACAGAAATAGGGCGGGATGGAGGACTGCACTGTCGTCGCTAAAGGAACTACAATTACCAGGTAAGTGTAATTAATATTTCCTTAGCGCTCCACAGTGCAGTCCTCAACTTCTGGGATGTACCAGAGCAGTACCTAAGGGGCGGGATCTTTCCGGACGACAGTCAACACCGCCGACCCGAAGCGAGAATCCTTCGCCGCCTCCACATCCAAACGATAATGCTTACTAAAAGTATGCAAGGATGACCACGTAGCCGCCCTACAAATATCCCCCGGCGGAACCAAGTGATGCTCCGCCCAAGAGCAAGCCTGCGCTCTGGTGGAATGTGCCCGTAACCCCGACGGCACCACGCGGCCTTGAAGCAGATAAGCCGCCGAAATTGCCTCTTTAAGCCACCTGGCAATAGAAGCTTTCGCCACGGCCTCCCCCTTACGCACACCCCCAAACAGCACAAATAAGCGATCCGACTTACGAAAGGAGTCCGTGACCTGCAAATAATGACGCAACACCCGCCGAACATCTAACCGGCGCAGATTGCGATCGAGGGGGAGCTCATCACGTGAACCGAGAACCAGCAAAGTGACCACCTGGTCCATATGAAAAGGAGAGACCACCTTAGGTAGGAAGGAGGGCACGGTACGCAACACCACCTTATCAACCGAGAAGGTCAGGAATGGCTCCCGACAAGAGAGGGCTTGCAATTCGGAAATATGCCTCGCTGAGCAAATGGCCACCAGAAAAACAGCCTTCAAGGTCAGATCCTTCAGAGAAGAGCGCTTCAACGGCTCAAAGGGAGATCGACACAGGGCTCGGAAAACTAAATTAAGATCCCAGGATGGAACGCCAACCCGAAGGGAAGGCCGCAACTTGGAAATCGCCGTTAAAAACCGCCGAACATCCGGATGAGACCTAACGACACACCATTGACCTTACCTCGATAACAGGCCAACGCCACCAGCTGAACCCGTAAGGAGCTGGCCGCCAGCCCTTTAGTGAAGCCATCCTGCAGAAAGTCCAGAATAACGGGCACGGCCAACGTGGCCGCTCGAATCCAATGCCGAGAACACCAATCCTCAAAGATGCGCCAAATTCTCACGTAGGCTAACCACGTGGATCGCTTCCGGGATGCTAACATCGTGGCTATCACCGCCGCCGAGTATCCCCGCTTTCTCAAGCGTGCCCTTTCAATGGCCAAACCGTAAGCGAGAACCAATCCACTTGAGGCATGAAAAGAGGACCCTGAACCAGGAGATCCGATCGCTCCGGTAACCGCCAGGGACGACCGTCCAGGAGACGAACTAGATCCGCATACCAAGGTCGACGAGGCCAATCGGGAGCCACCAGAAGTACTCTCCCCGGGTGACGCCCTATCTTCTGAACGACCCGACCGATCAACGCCCACGGGGGGAAAAACGTAGAGAAGTCCCTGTCTCGGCCAAACTTGCAGAAGCGCATCTATGCCCTCCGACATCCATTCCCGTCGCCTGCTGTAAAAGCGAAGGACCTGTGCAGAGAGAAAGGTCGCCATCAGATCCATCACTGGCGATCCCCAGCGCTCCACAAGCTGACCGAACACTTTGGGATGCAGCTGCCATTCCCCGGCATCCACGTGAACTCTGCTGAGAAAGTCGGCCGTTACGTTGTCTTTTACGGCAATGTGAGCCGCTGAAATCAACGGGAGCCGAGGTTCCACCCAACGGAACAACAGATCCGCTTCCTGCTCCATGGCGGCGCTTCCCGTGCCGCCCTGCCGATTGATGTAGGCCACCGTCGCCGAATTGTCGGACAGAACCCGCACTGCCCGACCCATAATTAAGTGCTGAAAGGCCCGAAGAGCTAGAAACACGACTCGAAGCTCCAGGCGATTGATTGACCATGACGTCTCCACTGCTGACCATAGGCCCTGCGCAAAACTGCCCTGGCAATGCGCACCCCAGCTCGTCAGACTGGCGTCCGTCAATAGAGGTACCCAATCGGGTTGATCTAGCGGCATCCCGGCCACTAAGTTGCGATGGAGAAGCCACCACCGGAGAGACCTGCGAACCGCCAGAGGGCAAGGTAGCCTCCTGCTTAAAGGATCCGCTTGATGCGACCAGCGACGGAGCAGTGCCCGCTGCAACTGTCGCATGTGCACCTTCGCCCACGGAACCACTTCTAGAGTCACTGCCATGGTACCTAGCACTCGCAAGTAGTCCCAGGCTGACGGAGCCGGCGTGGCTCGAAACTTCCGAATGAGAGCGCGCAATGCTTCGGCTCGCGGGGAAGGAAGGAACACGTGACCCGAGCACGTGTTGAACCGGACTCCGAGGTACACTAGGTCCTGAGTGGGTTACAGATGACTCTTTGCAAAATTGATCACGCAACCCAGGCTCTGCAGAAAACGGACCACCTTGTTCGTCACCTGAAGACTTTCCTCCTTGGACTTCGCACGAATCAACCAATCGTCTAGATAGGGATGAACCAGGATCCCTTCGCGCCGCAATGCCGCCGCCACGACTACCATTATCTTCGTGAAGGTACGAGGAGCCGTCGCCAGACCGAAAGGAAGCGCCTGGAACTGATAATGCCCCCACGGGAGAGCAAAACGCAGAAACCGCTGATGAGCCTCCAGAATAGGAATATGCAAGTACGCCTCCGTCAGATCTAGCGACGTTAAAAACTCCCCGGGACGCACCGCGACGATGACCGACCTCAAGGTCTCCATCCGAAAGTGCGGTACCCGCAAGCAGCGGTTGACAGCCTTGAGATCCAGGATGGGTCGCAAGTCCCCTCCTTTCTTGGGCACCACGAAATAAATAGAATAACGACCCGTACCGTAGTCGCTTTTGGGCACTTCCGTCACCGCCCCCAACCGTAACAATCTGTTGAGAGTGGCGGCCACCGCTGCCGCTTTCAAGGCCCCCTTGCACGGCGAGCGGATAAAGGAATCCCGAACGGGTCGAGCAAACTCGAGGGCGTAGCCGTGTTGAATGATATCGAGAACCCACTGATCCGTTGTGATGAGGGTCCAAGCGGAGAGGAACTCCCGCAGACGGCCGCCTACCGAAATGCTCACCGCCGGGACCCGCCTCATCTCATTGCGGCTTGCGAGAAGTGGAGAGGGAGGTCATAGAGAATCCCCTCGCGCCACCTCTGTAGCCCCGAAAGCCCTGCGCACGGGCCTGGAAGCGGCCTCTAGAGAAACCTGCATAGCGAGGGGACCGAAACCGGCAAAAATCCCGAGACTGACCCCTAACCGAGACGGTCGAACGAAGCGGCTTAGGCTTGTCCTCAGGGAGTCGGCCAGCCTTGGACTCCCCGAGGTCCTTGACCAACTTGTCCAAATCCTCCCCAAAGAGTAGCCCTCCCTTAAAGGGAAGCTTACTCAGACGAGATTTGGAAGGGCCATCAGCCGCCCAGTTCCTGAGCCACACTGAACGTCTGGCCGCCACCACCGAAGCCGTACTGTTGGCTAACGCGCGAATCAAATCATAATGAATATCCGCTAGATACGCCGCCCCTGACTCCAAGCGATCCAACTCCTTCACATCCTCCTCTTCGAGACGCGAGGGCATACGCAACCGCTGAGCCCAGCGTAAACATGCCCGAGCCACCCAAGCGCCACACACAGACGCCTGCAAAGAAATGGAATCGGCCTCAAAGGTCTGCCGCAGTAAGCCATCGACCTTCCTGTCTTGGGCATCCTTCAAGGCCGCACCCCCTTCAACCGGGATAGTGGTCTTTTTAGTGACCGCCGAGACCACCGCATCCACACGCGGTGCACGAAAACGTTCTTTATCCGGATCTGCCAAAGGATAAAGCCGAGACAGGGTGCGTGCAATCCGGCTTCCGGCTTATCCCACTCATCTGTGATCATTTTGTCCACCACCCGGTGCAAGGGAAAAACTATGCGCGATTGACGCTCCGCTTGGATAACCGGATCCTCGATCTCTACATCCTTGGCCACCGGAGACGCCATATTCAAGACCTTCAAAGACTCGGAAATGAGCGCCGGCAATTCCTCGCGGCGAAAAACATGAATGATCTTGGCCTGGTCTTCCGGCTCCGGAAGCTCCCCGTCTTCAAGATCCAGAGGATCCCCCTCCGGGTCCCAGGCCACTTCAGAGCCATCAGGCCACTCCTCATCCGCTACCGAACTGCGGACCTACGAGCTTTCTTCGGAGCGGGCGGAGGAACACTTGAAGTACCCCCCGTGACCTGTGGGACTTCAAGGGGTAGCAGAGGAGCCGATCCAGGTACCGCGCCCTGCTGCCGTAAACAAAACGCCTGGTGCATTAACAGAACAAACTCGGGACTAAAAGCCCCGGGTCCTACCGCAATGCCTGCTGGCGGAGGAGCAGAGGGCCCAGCGGACCCCTCTGACCGGTGCTCCGGCGCACCCTGGCGTGAAGAATGCTCAGCCTCAAGTTCTGGAAGCTCAGCCATCCCCTCAGGCTCTCTGACCTCCAGCTTCTGCTCCATGAGAGAAGACAGGGTTGCACAACCCCTGCAGACTCCCAAGACTGATATAGGACCTCTACGGGCTCCACAAATTATGCAGAGGGGACTCTGTGGCATTGGCCTCAACAATAAACCCGATGCCAGCAAAGAGCCCACTATTGGATACCCCCCCCCCTTATGCAACCCTCCGTGGGAAAAAACAAAGGGAAGGGCTTACTAATATCCCCTTTGCAAGTCAAAGACCAAAATCAAAGGTAAAAGGAAATGCAAACGAAACAACATTGGAAGGAATTAAAAGCCAGACTTACCAATTTCATGGAGCCCCGAGGTGCTGAAATACACGCGGTGGGCCAAGCGTCTTCAAAATGGCCGCCGCGGCAAAAGCCCTGAGGCAAAAAAGGCGCCAAGACCAGCGAGCAGATTACCGCCGCTCACAATCGCTGCCCCGAAGATCCAGAAGACTGACGGAGCTGCTAACGCTGCCGCGCAGATCGCTCAGGTCGGAAAGAACCCCGCGATCTGCAGATTTAAAGTCCAGCACCCGGGGAAACTCCGGAGACACCGGAAACCGAAGGGCTCTCCCCCGTAGGGTCAGGGGGGAGAGAACTTCCACGGAGCCCAACTGCCTGCTCAGAAAGTGCCTCTAAATAAAACCAAGAGAAACTAAAGGAAAGAAAAGAAAGTAAAGAAAATAAAACAAGATAGGCAGGGCTGGCACGGAGGAGAGACAGGAGGCTCCAATAGTGCTGAGCACTGACCCCTCCTCCCTCGAAACGGGCTGATCAAAATTTAAAGCAAAAGCAGCCCAGTAATTAAAGAAAGGAAAAATGAATAACAAATGAGTAAAAAATGAATAAAAACAACCAAAAGGCAAAAGAGCTGCTTATTTGTTTCTCACAGTGAGTCCCCCTCCGGGGCTCACAACGTCCTCCTGCTGCAAGGAGACTGGTCACACTGGAAGTAGGAGGGAAGCTGACAGGATATATCCAGTGATGTCATGAATTTGCACATGCCAGGCTCCTAGCTGCAGGAGGAGGTTGACAACCCAGAAGTTGAGGACTGCACTGCGGAGCGCTAAGGAACAGAGTCTTTTCAAAACATGGAACTTTGTCAAGGGAGGTACTATAGAATTGGTTTTATTGTAAAATTGCAGAAATTAAGAAAAAGACCTGATAATGAAACTGATAAGATCACTTGTTTTTTTGAAGTGCCGTCAACCAGTTGATTGCAAGGTATGATCAGAAGTAGATTGCCAGGCCTTTTCTTCTGAGGCAATGGAGGCAAAAAGACTTGTTCAACATCACAAAGAGTGCCAGTGGGAACTGAAACCACATCTTCTGGGTGGTAAGCTGTTGCTCTAACCACTAAGCTAATCCACCTACAAGCATGCTTATTGTGCTTAAATAGCAGAATAGTACATCATGAGAATTTGATGGTCCAAAAAATATGTTGATAAAGCTTTTTGGATTGATGAGTCTGTTAATGATATTGAATATCTCTGTGTCATCTGCAGTTAACCATCTCACTTATCACTCCTATCTCCGAATCATTAAAAGTACGAGTATTACCTAGCACAGGTTCCAGACAAGGACACACTCTTACTAACCCTTTTACATGTTGATAATTAACAATGTAATCCTATTTTCTGTTTCCTTTTAGCCAGTTTTCAAGCCACAAAAAAAAGTATTGCTTCCTATCCCATGACTCTAATTTCCTAAGGACTCTCTCTTGAAGAACTTTGCTTAACACCTTCTGAAAATCCAAATACACTATGGAGGTCATTCAGACAGGCGGATAGCAGAGCTGTACATCTTGGTGGGACGTGTAGCCCCACTATCCGTCCTGCCTTGATTCCATATCCTGTCTGCCCGGCACGGCCAGAGCCTCAGGGCATGCAGGGCCGGAGGGGGTGGGAGGGGCAGAGAGTGGGTGGAGGGGGGTGGATGGAGGCAGCAGGACATAAAGAACCAATTCAGGTCACGGTCCTGTACGATCTGCGGGTGAGATCAGGACATGCTGCTTATTCCACCTCGGAGGTGGAGATTGGGCCTAGATTCCCCTTCCCCCCCCTCCCCCCCCATGGCTAGGATCACACAATGGTAGGCTCCTGCCACCTGATCCAAGCCACGACTGGCCCTGCAGAGGATTGGGAGGTGGGAAATCGGGGGGGGGGGGGGGCACTAATGTGGCGATTCGAGAGAGCAGCGGGGTGGATGTCCCCGCATGTATGCAGGGGCACACTGGATCAACTCAGGACCCAATCCTGCACCTGCAGGAATATCTGGCTCCTGTAGTGCAGAATCAGGTCCTAATGGGCCCATCCTGCTTAGGGCTGTCCAGACGGCCAGGACATGCCTCTATGGAATCAGGCTCCATGGAGGCAATTTTGGAAGCCCTATTCATGTTTTGGACACCTGAAAACAAACACACAGACATCTAAATCACAGAGTTATCCCTGTAGCCATTTTAGAAGCCAGTTCTGTAGATGTTCCCAGTGCGAGGACATCCATGTTATAAAGGGATATGACAGAAGTATGAGCAGGGCAGGATGGTCCATCAGAAAAGCTCTCATTCTGTTATCTAGACAACTGGAGGGCATAGACATGAAAGTACCCTGATCTCCCCAATACTGTACATGATGATAATGAAAACAACAAGGAAACGAGGACACTTGTTTTCAGTTCAGCATGCTGAGACTCATCCCAGCATTCAAAATAGTTTACAGTATATGGACATGCATTCAGCATAGGATAGATATTCCTTCCCCAAATGTTTGTAGCAGGGATGCCTATGTGGCCATCAGTGCAGCCTTCTATTTTAGAGATGTCTAAGTTGCTAAAATGAAGCCGACACATGAATATCCCCAGCATTTTATTTGGAATTGTTGCCCTAGACATCCCAGATTGCACCTGGACGTCATTTTTAAATTGTCACTTCACATCAACCTGCTGATTGCTATCCACTTGTTTGTTTATATCTTTAAAGTATAAAAATAAATTAGTAAGGTGATATTTGCCTTTGTTGAATCCATGCTCACTCATTCCCATTAATCATGTCTATCTATATGGTGAGTAATTTTGTTTTTGTGCAGCTTCAACTATTTTGCCCGACATCAAAGCCAGACTCACTGGTCTATATTTTCTTAGATCACCCCAGGAATCCTTTTTAAAAACTAATTTTATATTGGCCAGTCTTTATGTATCATGGACATTTTGAATGATAAAAAAATAAGAACTGTGATACTGAGTCACACCAAGGGTCTTACAAGCCCAGTATCTTTTTTCCAAGAATAGTCAGTCTAGGCCACAAGTACCTGGCATATACCTGAAGAAAAGAGATTCTGTGAACTTTTCCCCAGAGATAAGGACTGATTTTCCAAATGTCAAAACATAGCACATTTTTATGTATCAGAGCATGTATTTTGTTAAAGTTAGCTGGCTAAGTAATTTAATTAATCTTAACTGCATAATTAGTGGATAAGTCGGTACTGCTGAATATAACTGGATAAAGATACCGGCTATATTTGTGGCTGAAAGGTTGCTAAAGGTTTCAGACAAATAAAACACCCAACTGACTTTTTTTTCCTCACTGTCAGAGGCTGGTCTTGAGCCAGTGACATTTTGCTTAGAAAAAAGGCAACATGCAAATGAACAGTCATGTCTCCAGAGAAGCAAACTTTAGCAAGCCTGCTTTTTACTCATGTTTTGCTGATGATCTCCCATCCTATTATTACTACTACTAAACATTTCTATAGTGCTACCAGACATACACAGCTCTGTACACATACATATAAAACACAACAGGTGAGATAGAAAAAGAGTCCTTTATTAACTGGATCTCAACACAGGCGTGTTTCAGTGGTGCCTTCATCAGGAAGAACTTGTAGTTAATAAGATTTCAAGCTATGAAGAACAATTTAAAAATTATCCTATGAGCGTTGCTTGCCAAATGCAGCCATTTTAGCAGCAAATGCTCCAGAGCAACAGGCATTTGGCAAGTAACATTCATAGGATCATTTCAAAGTTACTCTTCATAGCTTGAAACCTTATTAACAGGTTCCCCCTAATGAAGGCACCACTGAAACACGGCTGTTTTGGGGTCCAGTAAATAAAGGACTCTTTTTACTATCTTGTCTGTTGTGTTTCCTGGTTTATTGAAGTAAAACCTGTCTTCAAAAACAAGCTCAGCTAGCAAGTGATCATTCACAGACTCTCCTGTTGGGTAGGACAAGTTATGTATGAACCAATATTTACCAGGTTCTTTTTTGAGGATTACTCCCAATGGGGAGATCACCAAGGGCTCGAATGGTTGTTGCCGAAAGGGACCCGCAATCCATCCCACATCCGCCTCTGCCTGCAGTTTTTTCTGCGCCATGTTTGGCCAACACCGTACTGATGCTGCATTCCTTGATGTGAAATCGCTTACCCTCCCTTGAATTGGAATTCTAAATCCATGCTCAAAACCTTCCAATAAAACAAGCTTCCCCTTTTTCTCCCCATATACCCCTAACTACAGCCGCATAGCATCCACCTTGACCATAGTGGAAGCACACTGCCATAAGGTTGACTCATTTACTAGGGGATTAGGGGATGGGGAACCTGGTCTCCCTTATGGCTACACTTGACTACAGCATGACTTCCACTGCATAATGAACAGGCATGGTGGAATTTGCAATCTGGGAAAGGACACAATGTCTTATTGAATCGCCAACAGATGTCTCCGCTAGACTGTCCAAGCTTTACTGGATAGAGGTGCCTGTCGCGGCTCTGTTCCCCCCCCCCCCTGACTTAGCAAACATTTGGGTAAACCACAAGTTAATATCTTAAGTGCCCCATGACAGATGGATGTTTTCTTTCGTCTTATCTCAAAAGTCCTCATCATAATTTAGCCATGCCCAGCCTTGAATATTGTGTGCAATTCTGGTCGCCGTATCTTAAAAAGGATATAGCGTTATTAGAAAAGGTACAGAGAAGAGCCACCAAAATGGTAAAGGGGATGGAAGGATACTCCTATGAAGAAAGGCTAAAAAGGTTAGGGCTCTTTAACCTGGAAAAGAGACGGCTGAGGGGAGATATGATAGAGGTCTATAAATTAATGAACGGAGTGGAACGGGTAAACGTAGATCGACTGTTTACGTTATCAGAATATAGAAAGACTAGGGGACATGCAATGAAGCTATAGGGTAAACTATTTAAGACTAATAAAAGAAAATATTTTTTCACTCAACGTGTAATCAAACTCTGGAATTTGTTACCGGAGGATGTAGTAAAGGCTGTTAGTGTAGCTGGGTTTAAACAAGGTTTGGACAAGTTCCTGGAGGAAAGGTCCATAAAACATTATTAAGAAGGGACCCAGGATATCAATGCTTGACCTAGTACAAGCATTGCAGAACCTGTGTCTTTTGGGGAAACTGCTAGGTACGTATGACCTAGATTGGCCACTGTTGGAAACAGGATATTGGGCTTGATGGACCTTGGTCTGACCCAGTATGGCATATCTTATGTTCTTCTTATGTTCTTTATGCATCAGCGAGGCTGTCAAGATTGCATCCCATATGCCAACAATGAACCATACTGTCATGGAAAATAATGCCTCCAGACACCAGCTAACCAAAAGAATATTTGCATCCAGTTCAGTGTTTTTGGACACCTTGCACAGTTGTCCACTCTTCTCATCCTCTATTCTCTTCTTCTAGCTCTCACCCGAGCACTTTCACCCTTCCAGCAAATGAAAGATGTTAATTTGTATTGCCGTCTTTTGATCCTATGCCTAAGCTTCCATGGGACCCCCTCCCATAACTCAGAAAACGCTACCAATGTCAGAACCCTACCTCCCTTTGCAATTTATGTCTTGGCTTGTAAGCCACCTCCCTTTTCCCCCTGACTTCCCCCTGACTTCATGTACAAGCTCAATATCCCCGTTCCCCCTCATAGCCATTCCCTACTCCATTCCACGCTAGTCACATAACGCAACTTAAAATCTGAGTTTAATATACAAGCCTGTAAATAGTTGATATGTTTTCTACAGTCTGTAAATACTTATTGCATTGCAAAATGATATATGTTTCTGATTATTGTAAATAGTTATCATGTTTCATAATGTTCAATGTAACTATTATCGTTCGGTTCTCTGTAAACTGCCCCTGATCTCTGGAAGGGGCAGTATCGAAAAATGTACAAATAAAATAAATAATAAATAAATGTCCAATGAGGATGACGATGACTCAGTCATCAAGGAAGAGGAAAATGAATTAGATGCATGCCTGTGAAGTCTGACATACTTGCGTTTACCTACTGCCTTCTTTCCCCCTTCTGAAAAGGCCCCCTTCCTCTTCCCTACCCTGCTGCTCACCTGCTGCTGGTGCATTCACACTCACTGTCAGTGAGCTCACTACTATCCAACCATTGGATGAGGCTCTATCCAGATCCTGTAGTACTCCGCTCTCCTCCGCCAATGGCAGCAGTGCCCTGGGATCCATTGTTGATATGCCTTGCCTCGTAGACATAGTACCCTCTAGCTGGGTCCCATCACTTTCCGGGACCTCATTGTGACCTGCAGAGAGAACCAAGGAGAGATACCGCCAGGCACTGCCTCTGGAAAGCCTAGCTCAGATCGCTCCATACCTCCCCCCAAATCCATTGGGATACCCCTTGTTCCCTGCTGCCTGAGTACTTGTTCCCTTCTGTCTGAGTACTTGTTCCCTGCTGCCTGAGAGCCCATGGCAGGTACTCATGCCTGAGGCCCCCTCCCATCCCATTGGGGAATCAACCAACCAAGACTGACCTCCATCCAGCTACATAAACCCACCTTGATGGGGAGAAGGTTACCTGATCGGCATTCCCCCAGGCCAACCAGCCGTAACCTGTCTCCCATGTCCTCCTGCCTAACCTTGGGTCCACATCTCCCCAAATACCATAGACCCCTCTCCACCTCCACTAAGCCCAAGCCCTCTCCCAGATATACCTCCTCCCCTCATAGTTGTCCAGCTTCTCCTCCCATCTCTATTGCAACTTCTGCCCAGCAACTGTCTGTCTAAGGGACTGGTAAGCTCTGCTCCCCCCTGCGTTCCCAACAGGTGCCTCTCTGTCAAACCTCTACCCCCCCCCCCCCCCCCAGTTGCTGAGGATTGATGCTCTGGCCTCTTCCTTGTGCTTTGCTGCCTCTCCCACACTTTCACCCCAAGCCCTTACCCCACCATGCTCCTACACACCATAAATGAGCCCCGCTCCAATGCTGCTGCATTGCTGCCATGCTCCTGCCACCCTCACACCACTCTGGCTTTGACTGCCCCTCCATGCTTCACAGCTGCATGCTTCACCCCGCCCCCAACTATGCCTTTTGGCCATGTGATGGTGGGACGTTCCACTCACTGGTGCTCGTGCCTGCACTGTTCCGGAACCTCGGACCCAATATCCTGCCATTCGCTCCCTCTGCATCCTTTGCTCACACCCGACGTGGCTGCAAATAAGTGGAACCACCTGTCATAATGCACTGCTGTCAAAGAAGGAAGAGGAGAGAGGGCCAACGGATGGGCTGAACTTTTTAACCTGCCCAAGGCCCCCTTCCCTTCCTCTGCTCCCCTGACAAATGAAATTCCTTGCCTGCCGCCTGCATCTCTCCCTTCCTCCCTCTCTCCCACCCTAATTTGAGGCATCTCAGGTGCCGGGCCCCTGGTTACCATGCAACCTCGGTGACCCAACACCTTGGCTTTCTTTAAGTGCTGAGATACATGCACAAGGTCTAGGAGCAGTCACTTACACCTACCTTGGAACTGGTACAAATGTATCCTACTAGATTTGGAAAAACATGCAGAAGTTATAGTATTTTATAATACACATCTGTAAATTTAGACCTGGCCTACATTCCGCCCAAGCTCCGTCCTGTGCACAACCAAAGTGAAAGTATGTTTGATGGGACATAAGCACATGCTTACAGAATAGTGACTACCTAAAGCCCCCACATAAGTCCTTTAGAATAGGGTCTTATGTGTGTAAATAGCCCATAACTTTCCATATATCCTAAATGGAATCACGACTAAGATGGCAATTTCATTAGCTCCTTCAGAGTTAACGTGCATTAGCATGCATGTCATTTGCGGCCTATTTTCTAAACTGAAGTATGGGGGTACTTTAAAAAATAGGAGCATAGCGGGGTAAAGGTCTGTGCAAATAGGTAGTAGCATTTGCCTGCTCTGGGGTTGGGTGTAAATTTTTACTCCTACATTTTTCAGGCATATAAGTAAGTTATAATATTTTATAATTAACATGCATAAATTTGTAGTCTGCCTATGCTCCACCCAAGCTCCACTCTTGTGTACACCCACACTGAAAGTAGGCATGACCAAACTTAATGCACACATTTATACAATAGTAACTGCTTAAAGTGCAGCAAAAATGGCCAGACACGTGCATACAGTAAGTCCTTAAAAATAGGTGACTTGCTCACATAAAAGCTCACATCTTTGCATGGCTCCTTATAAAATAAGCCCTTAACTTTACCTTTTCAAAGAGCTTATATAGTTTAAATGAAAAAGAAAAAAAAGCCAGAATAATCAATAGGTTGTAGAATGGATGCAGTGGACTACAGCAATATCCCACTTAACTGAGGCCAGGGATATGGTTGCTCCAACTTTAGCCTATTCAAGATGGTGAATATCTCACTGCCAATTCAAAACAGCTTTTGGATAAACCGTATTGGGAGAGTTGATATAGAAATGCTGAATAATTGCCACAATTTACCCAAAATAGACTGAAAAGTGCAGGATGAATCAACTTCTTGGTACTGGTGAAAGGTCTCACATTGTCAAGCCTGAAAAAATAATCTATATTTATCCTCAGATTGCAAGCTTTTCCACCCTGACCTGTCAATATTCTACAGCTCTGTACAGGTTAAAAGACTAATTCAATCTCCATGGCAATCTTTGACCTTTCTGTAAAATTGAAAACAATGGTGCCAATTAGTGACAAATTGTGAGAGTCCTTTCTTAGTGAAGTGGCTATCTGTTCATTGGGAAGTAGTATAAGACCACAGCTAAATTCACATAGGCCACAAAGGGTTTTCAGCTGGTAATGACTTTTGGTCAATCATTTAGCAATTTGTAACCTAGAGGTGAAAGAATCTTTTACATTCTGAGAACTCTAGGTGATTCATTTGGTTATGCTTTTTCTTCTTTCTTTTTCTGATCTAATTACTATAGCTTGCTATTCTCTTTGGAAAGTTGTAATAGTTATGTTGTCTTTCTATGGACTTTATGAAATAAATAGAAAGTGCTATATTAAGGATGTGCTTTTGTTAGAAAACAAATGATAAAACACAATAAATGAGACCATTTTTGGCATGATTCCTCTAAACTAGTGGTTCTCAACCCAGTACTTGGGACACACACATCAGACAAATTTTCAAAATGTCGATAATGTATATGTGTGAAAGAAATTTACATGTGTTGCCTCCATCGTACACAGATCTATATCATGCGTACTCATTCTGGATAGGCAAACCAAATGGAAAGAACACAGTCCCCCATATCAGCAAAAGAGAAAAAAAAAAGAGGGGGAAGAGAGGATTTCTAATGAATTAAGTGGTATCTGCCCCCTCTTTTTGATTTTTGCTTTTATTCATTGTGGATATGCTGAAAACCAAACTGATGAGATTGTCCAAAAGACTTGGTTGAGGATCATTGCTCTACACAAACTGAATGAGCAAGGGTATTGATTTTCAGGATCATTGTCAATTGAGTAAGGAAACTTAATAAATGATTGAACCAGAGGAGATTAGAAACTTGCTGCTGAAGCCAGTGGAACTGCACAGTGAAGGTAGAAGCCAGTGAATTGTTATCCTGTGAGCAGCAGAATGAGGCAGATGCCCCTAGAGGAACTCATTGGACCAGAATTTGGTCTCTGATCATGGGCACACCCCATGTTTGTCCAATGAGCCCCTCCTGGACATGTTCTTTTTCTGAAACCAGAAGATAACTATTTACTGGCTCCTACTTTGACTGTGTAGCTCTTGTTACTTCACTGGTAAGTCCCCTGCCTTTACTCCTGAGAGCTGTGAGTTTGTTTCTTAGTGAGCCTAACAATCAGAAGAGTAAAACAACCTTTGGAGGAGAGACACGATAGAAGCAAGAGTTACTTGACCTAATCTGCTGAAACCTTTGGATAAGTAGTCAAACAAACCTATCGCAGCCTCACTTCTTCCAAATACCGAAGCTGATGGAATCATCATGAATTTGAGACTATCACCATTTTCTTGTAATTTATTTCTTGCATTTCAGAGGGCAAAAAAACTTGTGTTAGGAGGCATAAGTGTCAAAGGGAAAAGGAGTGAAAATTACTAGGCTCAGAAGCAAAGAAAAAGTAAAGAACATATATGCAAGGCTCAGGTATAGAGGTGCTAGACATTGATATAGTTTGTGTATCAGAGAAAAGTTAGGCTTTGTGGTGTAGTGCAGACAGACTCCATAATGAGAACATTGCTAGAAATCAAACTGAATAGAACAAAGCAGAGACAACGTTGGCCACACACCAACTGAGATAGTATGTATGAGTGACTTTATTTATTCATTCAAATTTTTTTGATATACTGGTAGGCCCAGAGCATAAAAGCGGTTTACAATACTACGGCTGCTACAGAATGGAAAAATAGAGGAACACTAGTAAATTGACAGTACAGCAAGGAAAGGAAAGAAGGATAGAAGAGGGGAAAGAGGACACGACACAGCTAGACACAAATAAGGCATACCAAAATGGGGTCCTCATAAAACAAGCCAATCAGGGGTGAGAAGTCTTGAGGTTAAAAGCTAAATGAAAAAGATGTATTTTAAAGCAGCTTTAAACTGTGGGAAGGACAGTTCAGAGTGGAGGGTGAGAGTTCCAAAGGGTGGGTCCCAAAAAGAAAAAGGCTGCCCCTCTAGTACGCTCAAGGCGAGCCATAGAGACAGATGAGTATAGACAGAGTGGAGCAGACAGTGTGGGTGATGAAAATGAAAGAGATCAGACAGATAGCGGGGGGTGGCAGAGTGAATAACCTTATGAGCAAAAATGAGAATCTTATACTGTATGCCGTAGTGGATAGGTAACCAATGGAGGTGCATGAGAAGAGGAGAAACATGGTTGAAACATGAGGAATGTGTGAGTATCCGGGCAGCTGTGTTCTGAATCAATTGTAACCTATGGATCTGATATTGGGGAAGGCCAGCTAAAACAACATTGCAGTAGTCAATCCTGGATAGAATGAGTGTGAGAATGAGAGTGGACAGAGCAGGCATGGAAAGGAAAGGTCAAATAGCGTGAATTTGGTGAAGGTGGAAGAAGGAATGATGGAAATATGCTCTTTGAAAGAAAAGGAAGAGTCCAGAATGGCCCCAAGACACTGAAATGAAGACGCCAATGAGATGGTGGTGGATGCAAGAGTGGGAGCTAATGAAGGAGGGGGGCCCCAAAGGTAATCCAAGTAGCAGACTATTTTGTGGGTTCAGATGAAGTAAGTTATTGGTCAGCCAGGTATGGATACGAGCTAGGCAGGAGTTAAGTGGAGAGGCATCAGATACAGACGGATTAGTGTGGTGAAGGAACAAAATATCATCTGCATAGTAGTAAGTGGAAATGCTTGATTGCTGAATGAGGAGACAAAGGAGAGCTAGGAAAATATTAAATAGGAGGGGTGACAGTACAGATCCTTGTGGAACTCCGCAGGACAGAGGGGTGGAGGACAAAGAGGAAGCCCTAGAGAAAACAGAGAAGGAACGAGCTGTGAGAAAGGAACAAATCACCTTAAAGGCACAGCAGTGACACCAAATTCAAAGAGATGTTTTAGAAGAGTACGATGGTCTACCAGATCAAACGCCGAGGAGAGATCAAGTGAGACGATATGAGATAGGTCACCCTGTTCAAGTGCAAAGTGCAACTTATTCAACAAAGAAAGAAGGATAGACTCTGTACTATGGCCTTCCTGGAAGCCTGACTGCTGGGGGTGAAGACCATGAGTAGACAGAAGGTGGGCAGATAGCTGGTCAAAGACAAAGTGCTCTAGAAGCTTAGAAAGGAAATATAGATTAGAAACAGGACACCAGTTGGCAAGAACTGATGGATCAAGGAATGGCTTTTTAAGAATGGGACAGACTATAGTCTGTTTCCAAGGAGAAGGGAAGATTCCTGTAACAAGACTGGCATTGACCATGCTAAGGAGAGGTGGGAGAAGGGCAAGGGAGGGTTCAAGAAGTCACTTAGAGGGGATGGAATCCAAAGGACAGGTAGTTTTCCTAGAGGCAGAGACAGCCGTAGCGAGCTCAGAGGAAATGATCATGTGAAAGGAGGACCAGGTATGGGAGAGGGAAGATAGGGGGAGGGGAGAAGAAGACTGCCAGAAAGGGTAGGGGAAAGTGGAGAAAGTGGAGGTGTGCAGGAGGGCAGTGTCTCATGAATGGAGAGAATTTGTTGGAGAAAAGATAGCCAGGTCTGTTGCATCTGAAATTATGGAGGAAGAGAAAGATGAAAAGGAGGGAAGAGCTGAGAGAGTACTAAAAACCGAGTATAACTGTTGAGACAAATTGAAAGACAAAGAGATTAAATGGGAGTAGTACTCCCACTTAGCTAAATTTATGGAGGAACAATATTCCCAATGATGTTGTCGGAAAACAAAAAAGTGTGGTAAGGGAGGGATGAAAATGCTGAACATATTTAGCACACCATAGATGGGACCAGAGAAGATGAAATCTAGGATGGTAACAGGGATAATGGGTAGACTGAGTGATAAAGGGAGGGCAGGGAGGAGCCAAAAAATCAAGGGCTGTATACAAGGAGGAATTCCAGGTTTGGGCCTGGGAATCAGATGATAGAGTAGAGAAGTTGGAAGGAAGGAGTCGATCTGCTGGGGGAAAAGTTGTAAGGTAAGAGGAGAAATACCTTGGTGGGGAATAGGAGGAGAAGGAGACAGAAGACTTCTGGCAGAAGGAGACAGATGACTTCTGGCAGAAGGAGACAGAAGTCATAGCAAAAAACAGACACAGAGATCTGTCGAAGGGAGAGAGAGAGAGAGAAGAAAGTGACAGTGGAAAATACAGTGAGAGGGATGGAGTAATAATGAGATCAAGCGTGTTCCCTGCAATATGGTATGGGAAAAGAACATGTTGTCTGAGGGAAAGATCAGCAAGTGGGGAGGTGAAGGCCTTGTCATGGGAGCAGGAAAAGGAATCAAGATGGAGATTAAAGTCACCTCAAATGAGCACATGAGTGAATAGAGACGAGATCTCAGTAATGGTCAGGAAAAGATCATCTCAACTGTGAGGGGAAAGAGCAGGAGGGGCATACAAAAGGAGAAAGTACAATGGGGGGGGGGGGGAGAGTCTAAGCGGAGGAACAGGGTTTCAGGATAGTGCAGGGCTGGAGACCTAATCTCTCGAAGTGGAAGACTAGATCGGTGGAGAAATGCTATGCCTCTCCCTGTCCAGTCCTTCCAGGGAAATGATAGCGCTGAGAATCCTGGTGGGAGACATTGAATAAGCAGAGGGTCTTCCCCCTCTCAGGGCCAGGTCTCAGTGGCAAACAGAACATCTAGTGAATGAAAGGTTGATTAGGTTATGAACCAAAGGGGATTTAGTCCGGATAGAGTGGCAATTAATGAGGGCAAGGCTAAAGAGAAGCTGGGAAGGAGTTAGAGGAAGAGAAGACGGAAGTAAAGGGGTAATGGGACATGGCAGCAGGTTCTCGGGGGAGCAGGATAAATGTGGTAAATGGAAAGGGCGTGTGGGACTAGGCCGCCAGCCCCAGTGGACAGGAATTGATGCCATGTGTGGAGAGAGGAGTGTAGGCCAGAGAAACAATAAGCAACAGAATGACAAAACACTTATTTGTAGTTGAGTGGTGCATAAGAGAACTCAGACTCAAGAGGTTTAGTGAGACCGCGCTGTGGAGATTGAGGCCTTAGACGCCTATCCGGAGTGCTCCGGAATTGCCCTAGGGACTTCACTTGTAAGAGTCTGGCATACTCTGTGGGTACATATAGGCTGCACAGTGATTGGCTGTGCTGCTGTATCCATGGTCTCAATACTCAGATACTATGACCAAACTATGAAGGGTGTGTGCACTGTTTGTATTGTACATTAAGAGTAAATCTCTATATATAAAATGTTTCTCTTTCATTGAATGATGTCCATGCGAGAGGTAGGTACCTTTTAAGAACCTGAACTGGCCACTGCTAGGCTTGATGGACCCTTGGTCTGACGCAGTATGGCATATCGTATGTTCTTATGTTCTAAATGGTGTAGTAGTAATGATCAGTGACTGGGTTCTTAGAATCCCTGTAGACCACCTTCTAAGATAGTTTTTGTTTGTTTTTTTCCTGAAGATGAGAGAAACATGTAGCTACAGATGGAGGTTTCAATGAAAATTTGAAATATGAGTTGCAACCCTAATGGTGATGATCAGAGACCTGGATTTTAGGATCTCTATATATTATTAAGTGGTTTACTTCCTACTTGGAAGATCAAACGCAACAAGTCAAATGTGCCCAAAAGAAATCACTACAGTTCCCCGTCACGCAGGGAATACCACAGGGTTCAGCCTTGTCATCAATGCTCTTTAATATTTTCATCCAACCCATATGCAACATCATCAAACGCCACAAACTCCACTATCACATCTATGCTGACGATATAATGGTGTATGCTCCAGTCAACCTACTAGCACTTAACATCACAATAATAACCAGATGCCTTGAAGACATGAGTGGAGGAGTGGCCTAGTGGTTGGGGCAAGGTACTTCAGGCTGGAAGGTCGAGGGTTCAAATCCCACTAGAGGACAGCAACCTTGGGCCAGAAGGACTGGGGTTTCTATTCCCACAGGTGCTCCTTGTGGTCTTGGGCAAGCCACTTAACCCTCCATAGCCCATGTTCCCTGTAAAATAGTTATCTCCAAGTTATAACACCCTGTTCAATGTAACTTCAGTTTGTTCAATGTAAACCGCACTGATGCAGAATAGCGCAGTATATAAGAGAATGTAAAATAAAATAAATAAATAAAATGAATGCCTGACTCACAGACAATAACCTGACGGACAACTACGATAAAACTGAGGCAATGTTCATCACCAGGAACCCCACCTTCATTCCACCACAAACTATCAGCATTCTAGACAAACTCATAGTAGTCAAAGATGAAGTTATGTACCTGGATATCACAATGGACAGAGCTCTGAACATGAAATCCCACATCACCAAAACCGCAAACAAGGCCTATCAACATTTGAGGACCATCAGAAAAATAAAGCCAATACTCCGACAGGACCACTTCCGCACAGTCTGCCAAGCACCCATCACACCTCTGCTTTATTACGGAAACTCGTTATATCAAGGCCTCCCTCAGTAGACCTTACACCCACTTCAAATGGTGCAAAACATTGCAGCATGCATCATTACGGACACCCCAAGAACTGAGCACATCACCCCCATCTTACAGCAACTGCACTGGCTCCCAATGATAGCCAGAGCAAAATTTAAAACAGTCCTAATCATCTTTAAAATCATTCACCATCTCTTGGGAGACGCACTCCAAGACATCATAACAAGGGATATCAGCGATAGACCAAGAAGGACCAATAATGACAACATCATCGGCACACCTGCAGGTTATCACAAAACTAAAGAAACAACTTCAAGAAGAGCTCTTTCACTACTGGTGTCCATACTTTGGAACTCTCCCCAATGAGCCTGAGGGCATTAAATGACATCATAGACTTCCGCAAGGTCCTTGAAACCCTGCTCTTTACAGAAACCTATGAGCAGACAGACAACGGTCTCAACCCGAACAGTAATGCAACTACCTCCGCCAACTCGATACCCACTCACACCAACTAGACATACGAGTTCATTGTACAATGTTAAATGTAACCCCAATTGTGCTGTCTAAATGTTGTTAAGTACCCTCATGTTAAGTGTAACCCTCCAATTGTGATGTGACCACTTTGATTGAAGGATAAGGTGGTATACAAATCTGTCTAAATAAATAAATCTCTGTAGTCCATTGGCCATGATAAAGAGTTATCTTTTTAAAGCACAGTACCAGCAGAAGCTGCATATTCTAGTGAAAATTTGAAATATCGGTTGTCCAACTCCATCACCACATAGGACCAAAAAAAAGGCAAAGGCAGTGCAGAGTAGAGGAAGATGGAAGGAGGCTTAGAGAGGTAGCCATCAGAGTGTAATAGTAGGTGAATCTTGTTCCTTCCTGGGTATATGGAGCAGGCATGGGAAGATACTGATGCAGGGCTGGCCTGTCCACTAGGCGAGCCAGGCAGTCACTTAGGGCAGCCAACTCAGGTGGGTGGCTTTGTGTCGCCATTTTGTTGCCTGTGGCAGGCCATGTACTTCAGCACACATGACCTGCTGCTTCTGATACTCTTCCAACACAACTTGCTGTCAGAGGCAACAAAGCCACTGCTTTTAAAATATTGCTGTTGCTGCTGCTGCCACTGCCGCCCACCTCCCCCCAAGACAAAATCGGCAGCAGCGAGGAATGGCTGAATGACTTGGCAGGGCAGCTTGGTGCAGGTGGGGATGGGGTATCAGAAACCCTTGGGATGGCCCTGTACTGATGAATCTTCAGGTGAAGGATTCTCAGTTTTTGTGTCAGTGGAAAGCTTTTTTTTTCAAATTCTCTTTTTGCCATCCTTATCAGTGCCTCACATTTTACTTTTCAGTGCTTATGTTATTTCATATTTTCTTCCTTTGGTTTCTTTTCCATTTTTTGCAAGATATTTTTTTTGTCTGTAATAGAAGATTGGTGGTAGACTCATCAACAATCTTTACTATGCTGATGACACCATAATACTGGCTGGAAGTTATTTTATTTATTTATTTAGCTGGATTTCTATATTGCCTTTCACCAGGTCAAAGCAGTGTACATGGAACAAACAGTTAATAGCACAGTGTAACATTTAACCATAGCATGCATTGGTTAAATGGGGGGGGGGGGGGGAGTATGACCTATATACATATTTACAGTTTCAAGATGTATTGGTTTTAGGGGCAGTTTTCACGTACAGTAAACCTGAAATACAGGGGATTGTTGATTCTGCGGTGGGGGGGGGGGGCAGGTATGCGGTTGGGCTGAAATGTTCAGTGAAAAGGTGTATGTTTAGGAGCTTCCTGAAGTTGCTGAGGTCGGTAATGTTTCTTAGGGGGTTTGGTAGCGTGTTCCAGATTGATGGTATGCAGAGATGGAAGGCTCGTTCATAAGCTTGATGGCTGTATTTAGTTCTGGAATGGGGGATGACTAGTGTGCTCCTGATAGAGGCTCGTCTTGATCTGTTGGGTTGTGGGGTTTGAAGTAGAATATACAGGTGAGTTGGGGGGTCAGAGTGGATGGCTTTGTGGGTTAGGAGGAGGGGTTTGTATTTTATACGACTGTGCAGCAGTAGCCAGAGGAGTTGTTTGAGGATGGGTGTTATGTGGTCCTGTCTTATTGCTCCCTGAAGAATGTATTCAGTTGTGTGGAGGGCAGTCCATAAGGGAAGCAGTGTGGTCTGTGGGAGGCCTTGATATATTGTGTTGCAGTAGTCTCGTGGATCAAGGAGCGACTGGAGGCATTGCAGGGTTTTTGTTTTGAAATATGTTGCTCTGGTGATTATGCTTATATGGGCTTTGAAGGAGAGGTGCTGATTCAGGGTGATTCCAAGGTATTTTACGTCCATCTTGAACATCACTTGAGGTGTTGTTCAGAGTTAGGTCAGTTGGTGGGGAGAAGGTGTTGTCTTTTGTTATAAAGAGAGCTTTGGTTTTCTTATAGCTGATTGTTAGGCTGTTTTCCTGTAGCCATTGGTGAAACATTCTTAATGGGCAGAGTAGGAGGGTTGTTTTGTGTTGAAAGTGCCATATAGCATGATGTCCTTTGCATAGATGTGGAAGTTGAGGCTGTGGAATCTGATTACTGAGCAGAGGTGTCTAAGGTAGATGTTGAATAGAAGCGCTGAGAGAGTAGATCCTTGGGGGAATCCTTGTGTTTGGTGGTATGGAGTAGATGTGTTTTGGCTGATTTTTATCTGCTGTTGTCTGTTGGTTAGGTAGGATTTGAACCATTGGAGAACCGAGCTCTGGATTCTGATGGATCGAAGACGCTGGAGAAATCTGTGGTTAACAGTGTCAGAAGAGGAGCAGATATTGAGGAATATTAGTAGAAATGCTTGATTGGTGTTTTGTATTCCTTGTATTAGGGTATCGACTAGAGTAACCAGTAGAGTCTCTATTCCATGGAGAAGGTGGGTCTCTACTCCATGTTGCTGTAGGTTGAGTAGGTTGTTCTTGTCAGTATGTATATTTATTTATTTATTTATTTATTTAAAAGCTCTTTTATACAGCGCTCTTCAACATCAGTGCGGTTTACAGTTAACAATTCTTGCAAGAGACAATGAGAAATGCCTAATGCTACATTGAACAGGAACAGGAACTTGGATCAGTAACAGGGAGAAGTATAGTCTTGTAATTGATGTTAGATGTTTTTTTCTATGAGTTTGGCAATAAAAAGGAAGCTGACTATGGGTCTGTATGAGGCTGGATCAAAGGGATTCAAATCTAGTTTTTTTAGAGTGGGACATATAGAGGAGATTTTCAGGCATTGAAGCATTTCACCTTGTTGGAGTACTGTATTGGTGATTTTGGTGAGTGTGGGGCTGAGTTCCTTCCTTGCTACCTTGATCCAGGTGAGAGAGCATAGGTCAAGGGGTGAGGTTGTTGTGTTGAGTGATGAAATTATGTTTTCCATGTGCTCCTTGTTGATGTTGCCAAAGGAAGACAAAGGGTCAGGTGAATGGTATTGTCAGGGGGGAGGGGGTCAAGCTGTTTGTAGTATGTTGTCAACTGTTGGGGGCGATGGTGATTTCTTGGTAGTCATTTGAGGGTGATTTTGTCAGTTGTTTAATGATGTCAAATAGTTCTTTTGGGTGATTGATTGAGGAGTTGAGTGGTTTTATGTGAAATTCATGCTTTGCCTTGTCAGTTGCAGTCTGGTAGTCATTGAGCAGCCTGAGATAGCTGTGTCTGTCTTCAGTATCTTTAGTTTTATACTACTTCCATCCTTGTCTGTGGAATTGAGTTTTGAAGGTGCGTAGGGCTGGGATATATCATGTACCATGGGTTTTTTGATTGTGTCTTGTGCAAGTATGGTGGAGAAGTTGCAGTAGTAGTTGTTTTTCATTGATGTGGTTGCAGTTTTTGATTAGTGTGTTGGGGTCGCTGGAGTCGATTTGCAGCTGAAGAAGGATGTCTTCTATAAAGTCATCTTTATTGAACTGCTTGAATCTTCTTCTTGTTTGGTCGATGGGGGTGCACTGGGAATGGTGTGGGGGAGGAAGAAGCTGATTAATTTGTGATCAGAAGTTGCTACTGGATGGGTTTGAATAGAGTGGGGGGATAGCTTGAGTTGTAAGGTTGTTGAAGAAGATCAAGTCAAGGGTGTTGCCCTTTTTATGTGTGGATGTTTGTATGAGCTGGCTGAGGTTCATTGCTGACATTGCCTCCAGGAATGAACAGGACAGCTTTGGTTGCAGTGATAGGAGGTTAAAGTCTCCTAGGATTAGAAACATGAAAACATAATAGCAGAAAAAGACTGCATGGCCTATCTAGTCTGCCCTTCCATATCACCCACTACAAGAGTCTCCTTTTTTCCTTTAGAGAGCCTCTATGTTTGTCCCATGCTTTTTTGAATATAGATACTATTCTCATCTCTACCACCTCCACTAGGAGACTATCCCATGCATCTATCACTCTTTTTGTAAAGAAATATTACCGCATATTACTCCTGAATCTATCCCTTTCACCCTCATCCTATGTCCCCTCATAGCAGAGCTTGTTTTCAATCGAAAGAAGCTCTCCTCCTATGCATTTATGCCACTGAGGTATTTAAATGTCTCAATCATACCACCTCTGTCCCTCATTTCCTCTAAAATATACATATTAAGGTCCTTAAGTCTGTTCTCATATGCTTTATAATGAAGACCATTAACCATTTTAGTAGGCACCTTCTGCACCGACTCCAACCTGTTTATATTCTTTTGAAGGTGTGGTTTCCAGAATTGCACAGAATACTCCAAATAAGGTCACATCAAAGACATACAGAGGCACTATCACCTCCTTTTTTCTGCTGGCCATTGCTCTTCCTATGCACCCAAGCATCATTCTAGCTTTTGCCGTCACCTTTCCACCTGTTTAGCTTCTTTGAGATAATCAGACACAATCATACTTAGGTCCCATTCTTCTTTCGTGGACAGAAGTACGTCACCCCCTTTACTGTACTGCTCCCTTGGATTGTTGCAGCTCAAAAGCATGACTGTACATTTTTTAGCATTAAATCTCAGCTGCCAAATTCTAGACCATTCTTCAAGCTTAGCTAGATCCCTCCTCATGTTATCTACACCTTCCTGGGTGTCTACTCTGTTGCAGATTTTGGTATCATCTGCAAAGAGGCAAACCTTACCCGACAGCCCTTCCGCTATATCACTAACAAAGATGTTAAAAAGAATCGGACCAAGGATAGAATCCTGCAGCACTCCACTGGTAACTTTCTTCTCCTCAGCGTGGACTCCATTTGTACTTTTGTTGCTTCCCACTCAACCAATTTCTAACCCAAGCAGTAACTTTAGGGTCCATCCCAAGGGTGCTTAGTTTGTCTATAAGTTGCCTGTGCAGAACAGTGTCAAATGTTTTACTGAAATCTAAATACACCACATCTAGGTCTCACCCTCAGTCCAACTCCCTGGTCATCCAGTCAAAGAAATCAATCCTTGTGAATCCATGCTGTAGTTTTAAACCAAATCCTTACTTCCACTTTTGTGTAAAGGGACCACATATGCCTCTCTCCAGTCCTCTGGCACCACCCCCGACTCCAAAGAGGCATTGAAAAGGTCAGTCAGTGGAGCTGCTAGAACATCCTCAAGTTCCGTCAGTATTCTTGGATTTTTCCCATCTGGTCCCATTGCTTTGTCCACTTTTAGTTTAGCTAGTTCCTCATGAGCACAGTCCACTGAAAATCATTTGAGATGCCCCTCGCTTTTGTTCCTGTTTGTGGGTGTTGTCTAACTTCCTGCTCCCTGCCCTTCATCTGTGAACACAGAACAGAAATATTTGTTAAGCAATTCTGCTTTATCTTCACCAGCTTCTACATATTCCTCCCCTTCACCCTTGAGTCTGACAATACCACTTTTGCCCTTCCTCCTCTCACTAACATATCTGAAAAATGTTTTATGCCCACCCCCACCCCCTTTTTATTGCATTGGCTATTTCTTTTTCTTTTTGTACCTTTGCTTTCCTGACAACTTTGCCAGCCTCTCTAAGGGGGATGTTTACTAAAAGCCGCAAATGTGCGCGCCGCAAAATAGCGCACGGAAACGCGGCACTGAAACGCGAATAAACGCGTTTAAACGCCCCGCACACGTGCGTGTCACCCCCGCACAGGTACGCAGCTCACTAACGGGCCCCGTACAAGTGCGGGCCCGCAAATGTGCGATAGAGGCGTGGAACGGCGAAAGGAGGGCGGAGGAAGGCTCCGGAGGGGCGGAGGGACGGGGTCAATGGGTGGAGAGTGGGAGGGGAGAGGCTCCCCGCACAGTAGCGGGCCCGAATTTGCATGTAAAAACTAGAAAGCATTTAAAGGGAAGAGAAACCATTTCCGTCAGCAATGTACAGGAAAACCGGGGAAACCAGCAAAACGTGAGCAGTGTGATACATGTGCACAGCACAAAAGTGAACATAAAAATAGAAAATGACCACAACAGAACTATTACAAATAGTAAGTCAGCTGGGAAACAGTTATAGTGATGGGCAAATACAGAAATCACACCCAGCAAAGCTCCAGAAAAAAGAAATGAAGTTTGGAAGGGTCTACTGAGAGGAGACTCTTCCAAAAACCATTTCCACGTTATGGAGCTTTCCTGGGAGTGTTCGCTATGGTTGCCCATTAATATCACTGTTGCCCAGCGTGGTGATATTTTGTCCCACAGTTCCCGTGGTCATTTCCGGGGTTTATGTGCACGTTTGTCACCAGACAGGGTGCATATGCCCACAGTAGAATTGCGTAGAGCAGGGTTTGTGACTCCATCCTGCCAGGCTTACTGCCTCCAGGGGCTGCACTGTCTCTGTGGCCAAAGTGTGGTACAGCGGACAGAGTTATTAACTCTAGGACCAGAGGGCAGAGGTTCAAAACCCAGCTGGGGCACCTGCCAGCCCAGTCCCTATATTTTACCCACCACTAAATAAAGATAGCGCAGACACCCCTGTATGCATGGGGAAAACACCCATATTTTACCCAACACCGCACACACCCCACAACAATGGGCATTACCTACAGCCAAGTCCCCCAAATGCAGTCCCATACTGCCACATTGCAATCAGGTCAACTGCTTTTTCTGAGAGAAGTTCATGCCAGCATGTTGGCGGACATGTATATGTGGTGCAGGGGGCAGTGGCTGCTAACCACAGAAGACAGAGGCCTAGCCATGTGCAGGCTGGCACAGTCCACTGCAACAGACAGGTCCTGCCGGATCCACAGTCATGGACAGTCCAGGGAATCCAACCAATCTGTGGCTACACAGTGGTGCAGTGCACACAGACAGTGCATACAAGAACAGAAGGTCACAGGTTCAAAGCCCAGCTGGGGCTACTGCCAATCCTGCCCACATATTTTTCCCACAACTAAACAGTGATAGTAAGGACACACCTTTCATGGCGGGGACATATGCAATGGTAAGACATCTATCTTTTACCCCACTGAGCACAGACGCCATGAACAGGGGCAGTACCTAGAGCAGAATCACCCAAATGCAGTCCTGGTGGGCCACACACCAGTCAGGTTCCATGCTGACACTCATACAAATGCCTGTGCTGTATATCTATGCACCACCCCCATGGCATGTAGATGTAGCCCATGCATATTCATGAGGGATAGCAGGAAAACCCGAACAGTGTGATGCAAACCTGGACTGGAGTTGGGAATCTGTGCCGTAAAGCAGCAGCCATCAAGGGCAGACACACCCACACCCACAGGCCCCATTGGCCAATGTCTCCTGGAAAGGCAGAACATTGGACCGTGCATGCAGCACCCACAACGAGCACTTGCATAACTTACCAATGTCACCCTACACCTGAGGTATACGGTACACAGCTCGGAGACGTTTGCTAGGAGCACAGGCAGGCAGTTATCCATACGTTACGTACATACTGCTAGTTGACCCCATCCAAACAATCTGTTAGGTGTTTGCGGGGCATGCTCCAGCCCTGGCCTCTGACGGTGCTTACCACCCTGGGGAGTGACCACCAGCTGTAATGCGTACCATATCCATGCCTTGCCGTGCTCAGGACCGGTTTGGTGGGCAAGGCTACTTACCCCCTCAATCGTAGCACCATGATGGCAGAGGTGTGGAACTGTGTGTCTGTCTATACAGTGGGTGTTGGCTGCAAGCCCCTTCAACAGCCCGCACTGCCAGCACTGTTGCCAGTATTGGCCAGTCAATGTGCATAATGAGGTGCACGGTACCATGGGTATAGCCAGGGCAGGGTGACGTGGCCAGGATGCATCTGCACTGGGCATAGGGCCCTGGCAGGGACATTGGCTGGGATATTGTAGTGTCCGGCCACCACCTACACAGACAGGGTGGCCAAAGCATGTCCTTCTGGGGGATCACGCTCACCCTGACTGTGCAGTGACCACAGCATGGCTAGGCCCCCCCATAGTGCTGTATAGTAGTTCTCTCATGTGATAGATATGGGTTTTCTTTGGGGCCCAGTCACTGATCTATCTGCCTGCTGTGTATGCATTTCCATTGGGGACATGCACTATGGACTAACCAGCAGACTGTTTGTAGCTGGTAAATGTCTTGCTATAATGGCTTGCAGGGTGCAGTGGCTGTTGGCTTGCTGCAGGGGAATAACTGGTGGTGGAGTGCAGCTTACCATACCCTGGGCTTATGTCTGTCTGCTATTGTGTTATGGCTGTGTATGGAGCTGCCTGCCTGGGGGGGGTGGTGGTGTTCCTCAGCAGGACTGGGGTTGATGTTGCTCTCTACTGCCACCTTTGCAGGGAGGTAGAGTGTGGATCCCGTGATGGAGACCATGTTTGCCACGGGGGGGGGGAGAAGGTGCCTGATGGCGGCTGACAGGGATATCCATGGTGTTTGTGCAGAAACTAGCTATCTTACACATTAACACTGCTTTGGAACGCCCGCTTGGCCTCCATCAGCCATGGCAGGTGTTGTTGACCTGGTCCTGGCCACCTCATTGCACACTCAGGGTGAGCACAGTACCCGCACGATGTAATGGTGTGTGGCTACTCTGTGCCAGTAAAACACCCGGTCAGTGCCCCCTACTAGGCCAAGGTGCTGTGTGGGTGCACCCGGTCACTTCCCCCAACAGGGCCGAGGTGCTGTGGGGGTGCATTCCCCATCTTGTGTCCATCTGCGGACAGCTAATTTGCATGTGCAGTGCATCATGGGTACGGGTGGCCTAACCCTATCCTGTTGACACCAGCAGACTGTCTGTGCGGTGACGTGTAGGCTATCTGCAGCCAGCCAGGGGCCTGCTTACAGCTATGGAGCTGTAGCGCAATGGTTACATCACTGCCTGTGCAGCCAGAGGTCATGGGTTCAAACCCACAGTGGGGCCCTTTGGTAGGGCTGTCCACAGCTTTATTTTTATTTACTGTACATATGTCTATGCCGGCAAGACCACCCTCAGCTTACTATACCCATTAGGTGCCTCTGAGGGTGCTTCATAGGGCGCCCTGTAGGCCACCTTATGGTTGCCATCCCTATAGGGTGCACTATACATTATCCTGTGTCGCAACATACATGCTGCCCTATAGGGGTCATTCAAGGGTGCCTTGGCGAACAGTGCACTGTAACATGTGCCTTATGGGCCGCCGTATGGTAACATGCTGGGAGAGTGCGTTTGCGAGTAGTGATAACAAAATATCATTATACAGCCTCCTACAGCACTCCTCAACATAATACATACTGCCTCAGCAGGCATTTTTCACTGGGCATTGTGAGGAGTTGAACCCCTGATCCCTGCACCATTGGTCAGTGTTTTCACCATTGTGCTGTGGCTCTGTTCCTGTGCTTGTGCATCAGCGCGCCGCCTTGTGCCTATCAGCGCGCCGCCTTCTGCCGCCCAAGGGGACCAGTGCGCCGCCCTCTGCTGCCCAGAAATAACTGTGCGCCGCCTTATGCCGCCCAAAAAGCACTGTGCGCCGCCTTCTGCCGCCCAAAAATGACTGTGCGCCGCCTTATGCCGTTCCAAATTAATTTGCCTCCTAAAACAATGTTAATCAGTACAGTTACTGCCTCAGCTGACCTTTGTCGTTGCGCACACTGGGGGATTGAACCCATGGCCCCTGCACCATTGGTCAGTGTCTTCACCGTTGTACCACGGCTCTGTTGTTTTGTAGACTCAGCAGCGCGCCACTTTGCCTTTCCACGCGGTAATGTCGACCCCCGCACATTAGCGCGACGCACACACGTCCGGTTGCTTACTACCGTTTATTTTCTATTTTCTGCCTGAACCGCCCACTCCTTATATGGCACACGCTCACTAGCGCGGCCCTGCACGTTAGGAATGTTTAGTAAACATGCCCCTAAGTTTTTCCAAATATAGATGCCTGTCTTCCTCTCTCTGTGATTTCTTATATTTCATGAACCATAGCGGCCTCCTTTCCCTTTTCCTTTTAGTTACCATTATAACAAAAAGGTTGGTTGCCCTTAAAATATCCCCTTTCCGTTTTGCCCACTGTTTTTCTACATACCCCAGCTGTTCCCATTCCGCTAATGATTCCTTGAGGTATTGGCCCATTTTGGCAAAGTTAGTTTTCCTAATGTTTAAGACCCTCGCTTTTGAATGGATTTTATCAGCCCTAGCTTGGGTGCATACGGAGAGGAATGGCTAGCAGAAAAAAGGAGGTGATAATGCCTCTGTATAAGTCTTTGGTACGACCTCATTTGGAGTATGGTGTGCAATTCTGGAGACCGCACCTTCAAAAGGATGTGAACAGGATGGAGTCGGTGCAGAGGGTTGCTACTAAAATGATTAATGGGCTTCATTATAAAGCATATGAGGACAGACTTAAGGATCTTAATATGTACACCTTAGAGGAAAGGCAGGATAGAGGTGATATGATTGAGATGTTTAAATACCTCCGTGGCATAAATGTTCAGGGAGAAAGCCTCTTTCAATTGAAAGCAAGTTCTGCTACGAGGGGACATGGGATGAGGGTGAAGGGAGATAGATTCAGGAGTGATATGCGGAAATATTTCTTCACGGAAAGAGTAGTGGATCCGTGGAATAGTCTCCCAGTGGAGGTGGTAGAGATGAGGACAGTAACTGAATTCAAAAAAGCATGGGACCAACACAGAGGATCTCTAAAGGTAAAAAGTGGACTGTTGTAGTTGTTATGGAAGGACAGACTAGATAGGCCTTGTGGTCTTTTTCTGTCATCATGTTTCTATGTTTCTAGTCCTAGTACTGAACTATACCATCTGATGATCACTGGATATGAAATGATCTCCCACTATAACTTCAGAAACATTTTCCCCATTGGTAAGCACCAAGTCCAATATGGCCTATCACGTGTGGGTTCTGTTACCAGTTGCCTGAATACTTCTTCCTGTAAAGAATCCAGGACCTCCTTGCTTCTAGATTACACCGCAGCAGGAATGCGCCAATCAACATCCAGCATATTGAAATCCCCTATCTGTAACAGTTCCCCTTTCCTGGCAATGTTGCACAGATCTTCTATTAAATCTCCATCCACGTCTTCTCCCTGTGATGGAGGTCTGTATATCACGCCAATGCAAAAAGATTTCTCTTTCCCTCTTTCTAGTTTAACCCACACTGCCTCCTCTCTCCCTTTTAAGCCCTGTATTTCCATAGCTTTAATATTATTTTTACATATAGTGCCACTCCTCCCTTTCTTCCTACCCTGTCCTTTCTGAATAACATATAGCCTGATATAGTTATATTCCAGTCATGGTTGTCTGTGAATCATGTCTCTGTAACTGCTACTAAATCCAAGTCAGCCTCTCTCATTAAAGCCTCAACTTCTGGGATCTTATTTCCCATGCTATGGGCATTTATACACACTGTGTTCCAGATTATGCCCTTTATACCCATTTCTACAGAGGTATTTAATCTTTCACTTACCTGTGGGCTTTCTTCACCCACCCCCAATGAATCTAGTTTAAAGTCCTTTTCAGTAGGTTAGCCAATCTGCTACTGAAGACATGTAGAGTCCTACAGGCCCATATCCAGCATACCGATGCTTGCAAAAATCATTGAAAAAATAGTGCACAGGCAACTACAGGATCACATAGACACCTCAGCCCCACTTGATCCAGCACAACATGGATTCAGAGAATCACATGGAGTGGAAACACTACTCACAGCCCTTTTCAACAATATTATCTCAGGTATGGATAACATACGACATGGTTTCGCTCTCATCTTTTTAGACATAGCAGCAGCTTTTGACTCGGTATGCCACGAAATACTCATCTGCCAGCTAAGGGAAAAAGGTATCTCCGGAACAGCGCTAGAATGGTGCAAATCTTACCTGTCCGGAAGATGGCAGCATGTCCGAGCTGACGGGGCTACGTCAGAACCATTCCAACAAAATCAAGGTGTGCCTCAAGGATCCTCCCTATCATCCCTGATGTTTAATATATACCTCCAACCCATCTGCAACATCATCAGATCCTTCAATGTCAGTTACATGATATATGCAGACGATGTACTATTATACATGCCAATATCATTGGATAACCTAGACCTCACCCCACTGACTAACTGTTTCGACACCATATCAGAGTGGCTCCGGTCACAAAATCTACGAATACAACACAAAAAGACGGAAGTCCTTTTCGTCTCGAGGAATACAAACTTCACCCCACCTAGCTGTGTCAAGGTAAAGGATGCTGAACTACAAGTGAAACCTGCGATACGTTACCTTGGAGTAATGTTGGATCAAAACCTTGACATGAAGAACCACATAGCCAATACTGTCAAGGCAATCTATTTCAAAATCAGATCCCTCAGACACCTACGCACACTGCTCGAACCGGATGATTTCCGCACCATTTATCAAGCCCTTATAATTCCCCATTTTGACTTTTCAAACTCCATACTACAAGGACTCCCCCGGTCCACCCTGAACCCCCTGCAACTGGCTATGAACAGTGCAGCGCGGGTACTCTTTGGAGCATCCAGGAGAGACCATGTCACACCCCTCCTAAAACAGTTACACTGGCTCCCCATTCAAGCAAGGATCAGTTTTAAGACATTACTGCTAACTTTCAAAGCTGCCAAGGGGCTCACCTCATCCTCCCTTTCTGACCTCATCCAACTACTTGCACCAAACAGTCCGCGAAGAACCACAGAGTTGAACATGCTAGTTATCCCAAAGGAGACCACAAGATGCACCAGATCAACAGCTAACAGAGCCTTCCGACTCTGCACCCCAACCTTACCAGCACACATCAGAGCAATCCCCAACTTGAGCCAGTTCAGAAAGGCACTAAAACACTTCCTCTTCCTTAAATATCTCATTAACAGCCCCGAGCATAATCCCCAAGCGAATAGTGAGCACCAAAACAACATTAGTAATAGTCAAACATGCAGACCCTCCCAACAGGCCGACCCCGCAATGTAAATAACAAGCAGTTTCCTGTATAGTTGTACCATATATGTATATAGTTGACCATGTTTCCCTATTCAAGGGAACCACTGATGTACATAGTTACCCCGTTTCTCCAAGTTTCTACTCCCTGTTAAATGTAATGACCAGACATATGTAAACTGTCGGATGTTTCTGTTCAATGTAAACCGCGCTGATAGTAAATAGTGCGGTATATAAGAATTGTTAATAAATAATAAATAAATAATAAAATAAATGTCTGCCCTTCTCGGTCAGATGGATGCCCGATATTCAACTAGGCAGGCTATGTGCCACTACAGTGCATAGCCCTGGCTGCTCACTCCTAACCCCAGATATTCAATGCCACAGTGACAACATTGAATATCCAGGTTTGGCGCACAAAGGAAACCACCACAGAGCCTAACAGAGTAGTGGCAATATTGCACTACTACCTGGTTAGCTTCTGCGGCTAAAACTAGGCGAGCCAAAAGCTGGCCTAGTTTTAGCCATGGATTGCTAACCGGGTAGCGGTGCAATATCCCCGCTACTCGGTTAGTGGCAGTCTCCGCCCTGGAACACCCCCAACATGCCCCAATGCTAACTGGATAGCATCGAGGCACATAGGGGAGTTAGGAGGGGATATTCAATGATGCTAACCATGTAAGTGCCATTGAATATCCCTAGTTAAGGCATTTACATGGCTTACCAGACTCTAAATATTGTAAATACCTTTTGAATATCAGGCCCAATACATCAATGTGTCAAGAAGTGAGTAGGACTCTGATGGTGGGGATTTTGTTTCTGACTGAGTGGGCAGTGATGAGTGTGCAGCAGAGATTGTGCTTGGGGGTATGTTAGTGGATGTCGTGGAGGCATGGCTGGGTGATTTTAGTACTTATTTCAGGTGCTGTGTGTTTCTGTGGGTGGAGTCTTGGAATAGCATGTAGGATGACATGTGGGCTGGGGGTCCAAACCATAGCTGGGGTGTGGGGTGTATATGTTGATTGTGTGTTGATGCAAATAAAAGGATTGTCATTAAAATGTATAGAACTAGATATATGGGTAGCATTGTGGAAGGTGTGCATGCACAGTACTTACTTGAGGATTTTTGTGTGCCACAAAGATGTAATCGAGTGTAAGAATCCTTTGACATGTTGTTCTTGTTTGGCTCAATCTTGGATGTGCAATGGTTGATGGTGCATAGGTTGCGGTGTTCCTCGTCCTGGTTTCCGCCTAAGTCCCTCAGATGTAGTACCACCAGGCGTGGGCGTACCTCAGGCAAGTCTTTTAAGCTGTGGGCAAAGAACGATGATGCTAAGTGTAGCAACGAGGGGCTTGCCTGCCCACTACTCACTGAATGAGTCTTTTTGTCTTGGTGCGGTGGACCAGTGGCAGAAGAGGGGTCCTTGCGGTGATGTGGCTGGACAGCCAAGATTGGGAAACAGGTCTGGGGGTTTATGTGAGTGTGTGATGCTGCTGGCTCGGGCAAGCCAGTCTTTTAAGCTGTGTGCACAGGCCAATGATGCTGAGTGCAGTGGGGAGGGGCTTATCTTCCCGCTGTTCGCTGAGTCTGTCCTTTTGTCCTAGTGTGGAGGTCTGATGGTGGCAGAGGATTCCTTGTGGTGATATGGTTGGATAGCCGAGATCGGGAAGCAGATCCAGGTGTGTGTGTGTGTGTGTGTGTGTGTGTGTGTGTGTGAGATGCTGCTACCTCGAGCAAGCTGGTCTTTAAAGCTGTGCGCTCAGGCCGATGATGCTGAGTAAAGATGATCTGAAATATTTGCTTCTTAAGATCACGGAATATAGTCTTAAAATGGGTCTGCAATTTAACGTAGAGAAGACAAAGATCATGACAACTGTCAAAATCAATAAGTTCATCGTTGATGAAGAAAAAATTGAAATAGTGGACAACTTTAACCTGCTTGGATCAATAATCAATAAAGAAATGACAAGCAGCCAAGAAATCTGACGATGCATTGTTCTTGGAAGAATGGTTATGAAGGGCCTAGAGACGATTCTCAAGAGCAGGAATGCCTCTCTCCATACACAGATTTGACTTGTCCAAGCCATGGTATTTTTAATAACATCATATGGATGCAAACGTTGGACAGTGAAAAAGATAGGAAGAAAGAAAATCAATTCCTTTGAATTATAGTGCTGGTGAAGAATACTGTGAAAATGTATTTATTTATTTCGCTAAGCTTATATACCGTCCAGTCTAATAGTCAGGGTGGTCTAAAGAACAATAGGTGAGCCAGTGTGACTTTACACAGAACAAGTAGATACATTTGGGAAGGTAAAAGCATGGAAGTGAATATAAGGTAAGTAACACAAATGCAGTGATATTTGATTTATAAATCATATTTAGGCAGTCCATGTCGGTGCAGTCTCGTTAACCGCAAAGTAGTTGGTGAAAGGTTTTAGTTTCTTTCGAAAATCTTAAAGGTCACTGATGCCACATAGTTCAGGGGGGATTGTATCCACAAAGTGGGGGCAAAGAGGGTGAATGCTCTTTTAGAGGTGGAACAGGTAGTTTTGGTATTTAGTGTTGGTATACAGTATGTAACATGTTGGCAGCGCTGTATTTTCTGTTTCTGTTACTTGGCACTTTCGAGATGAGACTTTCAAAGTAGACCGCAGAGAGATTGTGAGTCACTTTGAAGATTGTTAGGAGGGACTTAAATCTAATCCTCTCAGAGATGGAAAGCCAATGTAGTTGCTGCAAGATGGGGGGTTATGTGATCATTCCTTGATTTATTGCTGAGGAAGCGTGTAGTTGTGTTTAATGCTTGCTGCAGTGAGTAGATTGTAGATTTCAGGAGACCTTGGAAAACAATGTTGCAGTAGTCGATGTATGAAAGGTTAAGGGCCTGCAGAACATTGTGGAAATCATTGTGGTCCAAGAGACTTTTAAGGTGTGAGATGATGCTGAGTTTGCAGTATACATTCTTTGCAACATTGCTCACATGCGGAACAAGGGATAAATGTTGATCTATGATTATATTGAGGTTAAGAACCTGATGCTTAACTTGCAATTTGAACCCACTGATGGAGACACAATTTGGTGGTGTAAAATTAGATTTCTGGTGATGTAGAGGGCATCTGTCTTGCTATGATTTATTGCAAGGTTATGAGCAGACAACTGGTTGGTAATAGCTGTGAAGCAACTTTCCATATTTGTGATCGAGGTTTAGTTATATTGATGGGAGCGTAGAGCATAATGTCATCAGCATAGATGTGATTCTGTATGCTGAATTCCCTCATGATTGTACATAAAGGTTGTAAAAAGATATTGCAAAGGAGGGAGGATAGTGCTGACCCCTGTGGAACTCCTTGAAGTTGGGGGAATGGAGCTGATTTTTCTTTGCCTATTTTTACTTGTAATTGTCGATTGGAAAAGTAGTATTTGAACCATTGTATTGCAGTACCTCTTAAGTCAATGGATTCCAGACATTGAATAATCTGATCGTGCTGTAGTGAGTCAAAAGCTGCTTTGATATCAAGGAAGATGAGTATGATGCTATCTTTGAACTTTAATTATGTTGTCTATGAAGGCAGCCATCAGGGATTCTGCACTGTGATTGGGTCAGAATCCAAATTGATGTGTATCAAGAGGAAAATCAGAATCAACATGTTCCTGAAGTTGGATTAAAACAGTTTTTTTTCAATGATTTTTGCTAAGAAAGGAATGCTTGCAATGGACCTGTAGGATGATGGTTATTTAGAGTCATTTGGTGATGCTTTTTTCATTGGATGGATAGAAGCCAATTTTAAGGTGGGAGGTAGGTAACCTTGGTCTAATGATTGTTGAACAATGTTTAAGATAAAAGACGAGAGTTCAGATGGATCCAACTAACAGGACATGGATCTAGAGGTGATTTGGTGTTTCTGATACCTGCAATGATTTTTACCAGTTGATCTTTGGTGATGGTTGCAAAGGCATTCCAGGTGACTGGATTGTCTAGCTTGCCGAAGTGGAGCCTTTTTGACAGTGAGTTAGGGACTGAAAGTGGTTAGCCATTATTTGGGCAGTTATCTGAGGGTCATCTTTATATGAAGAGGGATATTTTGTTAAGGATTTGATTATATAAAATAGCTCACATGGATGATTTAGTGACGTTCAAGAGATTAGAGTAGTAGTCTTTTTTAGCCTTATAAATGACTGCTTGGTATTCATGCAATTTGGCAGTGTAGAGATGAAGGTGGTCTGGCAGATTGGAGTTTCGTCACTTTCTTTCTAAGGATTTAAGCTTACATTTCAGATCCTTAAGTTGAGGAGAATACCAGTTTGCAGAGCGTTTCCTGTTAAGTGCTGTGTGTGTGTTCTTTTATGGCTACCTTTGAAATAATCTCATTCCAATTGTGCACCATAGTGTCAAGGTCCATAGTGGATTTCGTAAGGTGGGGGATAATTTTATTTGTAATATCTTTTCTGGCCATGTTGTAAAATTGATGTTAAGTGGTATATCATGGACTGCACAAAGAACAAACCAGTCAGTATTAGAGGGGATCAAACCAAAGCTTTCTTTAGAAGCTCAGATAACAAGACTTCGACTTTCATACAGTACTTTGGACACATTATGCGAAGAGAGGGATCATTAGAGAAAAACATCATGCTAGGCAAGGTTGAAGGTCAATGTAAATGAGGAAGGTCAGTAATGAGATGGATCAATACAATAACAGCAGCTATGGATGCCAGTCTATCAACAATGAGCTACCTGACTGAAGGCCAAACACAGTTTAGGATAGCTTTCCAGAGGGTTTACCATGAGTTGACACCAACTCTACAACATTTAACAAGAACAACCACAGCCTCTTTCACCTCACCTTTTAACCATTCTGGCTGTCATTTGACCTTCTTTCACCTTTCTTAATGCATGAATACATCTAGTCTTGGCTTCTAAGACTGTATTTTTAAACAGTCCACACCTGATATAAATCCTGCTCCTTTTAGTTATTTTCTAACCATTTTCCTAATTTTATTGTAGTCTCCCTTTTGAAAATTAAACGCTGACATACAAGATATCCTTATCAAAAAAACAATGCAACACACAATAATTTAATCATATTTATATATAACATCCATTTATTATTTTACAGTGTGGTAAACACTCATCGTACAAAAATATAAAAGATACATAAATATATGTTAAACATTAATAATATAACATTTCTTTTATGTTCTTTCAAAAGGCAATATCACTACAAATTTCATAAACCGCAAAAAGCTGAATTACTAAATATTACATAAACAACACACAAATCTGAAACTCATTCACTCTTACACTCATACATTACAATTACGAAAATGTATACAAATACTATATGCCCAATATCTTAACTAACCAGTCCAAGAGCGTGGTGTGGTGGAAATACGAAAACTTTATTAAACAAATGCCAACCTGACACAGGTCGTGTTTTGTCACACTTCGTCAGGGGTTTTGCTGGCATATACTGAAAATATAAGCACATAAATACTTAAAAACATAAAAACATAAAGGAACAGAAACAATATGTTCCATCAATAGATAAAATAACATAATAAATATGTATTTAACAATAAAATAAAATAACAAATGATTGATTAAAAACAATATGAAACATAATATGAAATAAAACTAAATAGCAAAGAACAAACGAGTATGTGCAAAAGAATGAATAATAAAATGTATAGCGTATAAAAACATAAATAACTCTATAACAGACCATTGAACCAAAAGGTCTTATAACGTACTGTTTCAGAATACTATAAATCTGTATATTCTAAAAAGAAAATATAAATGAATAAATAAATAAATAAGCAATCATAAGCAATACATATAAAAATCATGAACAATGGAACAAAGAGGGACAAATCAATTTTAAACAGATGTGAGGAACTGAACGTGAGTGTATTCTATATAGGGAGAAAGAAAGGGGCAGCAGGAGTGAGTCAGAGACAAGGGGCACTTATAAATAATGTAACATATTAAACTTGTGTTAAAAATATATTAAAAATAAAAATAAAAAGAAGAAACAATAAATTATGTCAATTATAAAGGACGCTTATCATTTTAACTTAATAAACGATCTAAAAAGGGGGACTAAAACATAAAGCTTAAAAAACAGCGCTTTAAAAAGAAACAACATGTTTAGGGACATCTAACATGATTATCAAGAAAAAAACATTGCATGGGTGTTTAGTATGCACGATAAACCATCACCATGAAGATGTTTCTAAAAAGCAAAGTAGACATAAGTTATCAAAGCAATAAAAAACTAATTTGATATAATTAAAAAATTTTACTTTAAAAACAGAAACAGGCACAATCTTATTCACAAACGAAGATTTCTGAAATGAAACTTATCAACGGTGGAAACCAAGATGCTGTAAAACGTCAAAACCGGCACCTGCCGATTACTGACTTCTAAGTGAAGCTTAAGAAAAAATATATATAAACCAGCATATTTTAGATAAGTATTGAATAACCTTGTCTTCAGCGATCGACGCTTGTGAGTGTCAAGAGCAATAGAAGGAAAAAACGCCGACTCATGCACTTTAAGAAAGAAGGCAAAGGGGGCGGAGCAACACCATGTGAAAGGCGGTAAAAGAAGGAAAAAAACAAAAGAATACCATTAAAAGAAAGAAAAATATGAAAAATAGGGACAACTCAAACAATAATAAAGGGGCAATAATTAAAAGGCAACAATAAAAAAAATCAAAGGTATAAAAGGGGGGAGGGGAGGTAGGAGGGGGAGGGGGGAAGGGGGGGAAGGAGGGAATGAGGTCAAAATAGACCCGATGATTGGCAGCCAAGACATTAAAAGAGTCCACTGCTTACTTCTGTGATAAATAACATGGAATCTGTGTACCTTTTTGGGAACTAGACGTCTAATTTATCACTGTTGGAAATAGAATACTAGGCTTGATGAACCTTTGGACTGACCCAGTATGGCATATCTTTTGTTCTTATTATTAAAGTGGACTGGGAAAATCCTCTGCTTACCCCTGGGATAAGCAGCAAGGAATTGGTGTACCTTTTTGGGAACCTGCCTGGTATTTGTGACCTCAATTGGCCACTGTTGGAAACAAGATACTTGGCTTGATGGACCTTTGGTCTGATCCAGTATGACATATTTTATGTTCTTCTGTTATTAGTACTCAAGACTTTTCTGTGATAATCTTACTCCTGATGCAGCAAAATAAGAATAAAAGCCATGAGCTAAAGGATAGTGAAGTGAGCATGCAAGTTTTATGCAAGTAACTGAGTAATACATCTTTCCCAATGTAAAATTTCTGCTAACAGCACAGTGTTTTATTCTTCTCTCAGTGAGGAATCTTTATTCCATTCCAGGGTTAGAGTAAAGATGCAGCATGGGAGCCAAGGAGTAATCTGAGGTGAAATGAGGCAGTTCATCTCTGATGACCTAAGATCCCTGATGAGCCAAATAGGCTCCAGGACCCCTCTGAACTCCAACCCCACAAACAAATCCTGGTGGACCAAGTGGCCCCTGGAACCCAACCACCCACTCTAATTATCTTCATGGTGATCTCTGTGACTCCTAAACCTCCACACAAAGATCTGCCAGGTTGCACAAATTATCCCTGGCACTCCCTTCCTCAATGCCACAAAAAATACCCCAGGATCCAAGTTGGTTCCCTAATTCACCTTACCCTGTTAGAATTCCCCAAACTTACTTGCAATATTAGTAGGCAGGAGCGATGCCCAATTTCTGTTGCCTCTGTGCCACAATCTTGAAAAATGGAGGCACCTGACTCATCAAGGCATGTTGGGAAGCACCATGATGAGTCAGTCTGCCAAATAAGGCAAAGCTTTCCAAATATGGGAAGCATTGCCTTATTTTGAAGATGGACCCCAAGTACTGTGTCCAGATGTACCACAAGGGGGTCAGGTATTGTCATTTTCCAAGATGGCAGCATGGAGGGAGGATACTGCTGGATGCCTCCCCAGACCAAATAAGTGGTCAGTGGTCAGGAGTCTCCCTGAATCAGGGTGCCTGTGCCAGATGTTCCCTTTCCCAGGGTGCCGGTGCCAGGGATGCTTCGGCTCAGGGCACCCATGACAGGTTCAGAGATACTTTAGCCCAGGGTGCTGGGTGAAGAGTGCCCTGGCTTGGGTTGCCTTGGTCACAGGTGAATTAGAACAGGGTGCTTAGATCAGAGGTGCTCTGGCATGAGTTACCTAGGTCAAGGGTGCAGTGAACTGGTGCACCCAGATCAGGGGTGCCCTAGGCAGATAGTTCCAGAAGGGGATTATGACAGGATTAGGAGGTCAGAGGCTGTTGGGTTGGAGGATTGTCTCAGGGGATCTCAGAGGGTGCCAGGTGAGAGGACTGTCTGGTGGGGAGATCAAGTATGACGGAGTTCAGGGAACACCGTGCCACCATGAAGAAGTGGTAGGATGAGGATAGGTAAATGGGTCAGGATTCAGTTTGACAGTCCTGTTTTTTAATGCCTGCCTTCTTGTTAGTGAGTGAGCCAATCCCCGTTGACGTAGTGACAAAAAGGGAGACATTTTTACTGACAATGCAGCAGTTTGCACTGTGTTTTGGATAGTACACACTTCATAATGCAGCAGTAATTTGCATGTCATTACTTTACTGCATCAGAAGTAAAAATACTTTGAGCACAGCATTCTAATGCAGTATTTATTGCATCAAGGCTATAGTAGGTTGCAGCTGAATATTGCCCTCATTAGATCCCAGATTCTGGGGATATCTGACATCAAGGATTCAGAAATGTGTTTTTTAATATAAGATGTAAATACTACAGAAGGGATATTCAGTGACAGTAACTAACATGGTTTCAGCAACAAGCTATCGCTGCTGAAACTTAGGGGTATGTTTACTAAATGGCGGTAGCGGATTCCGTGCGATATCAGAGCAGCAGCAGCTCTGATATCACACGGAAACCGCTACCGCTATTTAGTAAACATACCCCTTAATCCTGGATATTCAATGCTGGGATCATGTCTGGTCACTGGCATTGAATATCAGGGGCAGCCGGATAGCATAGATGCTAATCGGGCAGAGGCAATATTCAGCTACTGCCCGGTTAGTTCTGCAGCGAACGTTATAGCAGCCTTTAATGTGCCTAACTTTTGCCACTTTGTGATAACCGGGCAGCGACTCAATATTGCCACTGTCCGGCTATCACCAGGTGCTGCCCCCGGAATACGCTGATGCTAGTCAGCTTGCATCAAAGCATTCAACAGCATCAACCGCGGATATTCAGCAGCAGATACTATTTAGTGCTGATGAATATCCCGGCCAAGGACATGAATGTGGTTAGCAGGTCTACCAAGTGCGTTAATCGCTTTGAATACTCCCTCTCTATTTTTATGAAGTTGAAAAATAACTTTCTGCTGCAGATGTTTCCGAAGCCCACTGTTTCTGCAAAAATATAAATTATACTTCAGTTAATGGTTTTTGTCATGTTGTCTCAACCAAGGTTAAATTACAGTAAACCAGTAAGCCCAGGAGTAAATATGATTTATGGTTTATTTCATTAGTGCATACAATTTATCTTTGGGATCAGAAGCTCTGTTCCGATGTTGTAAATTCATTCTCGTTTATTTAAGATCTGAGCTGGAGTTGAGATCATGCATTAAGTAATTAGGTATAACACACAAGAGCCTGATATGACCGAGCGGTGACATTAACAATATTATCAATGATTTCATTAGTCTGCATTGTACATTTTGTTTCCACCTATGCTGATAGACACATTCTGCTTGTAAATTTGAACCTACTTTCTAAAAACAATTTTCTTTCCCTTTAAGGAACAAGCAGCAATTTTATAGTTCCCAGTTCCGCATGTCCTGCTGCTAATCTACATTATCTATAGAACTTATCAAATGCAGGAAAATTATAATGCACTCAACGTGCAGTCAGTTAGATTGCAAGATAAAAGAGATGACAGCTAGTATTGATATCTTCATGTTGCTTATATGCCAGATACATATGTTGCTGGCATGTCAAAAAAATATGAGGTCAAATTTCAGCAGTATGTCTAGAGAATAATTTGAAATACCTAATTTAGATGTTTCAAATTATTCCTCTATTCAGTCAAATATGTATCTTTTTTTGTTTAAGTGCCATCAAGTCAGTGCTGACTCCTGGTGATGCAGCAGCCCCTGGGCTTTCTTGGCAAGGTATGACCGAAAGCAGATTGCCAGGTCTTTTCTTCTGAGGCAATGGAGGATAAAGTGACTTGCCCAAGGTCACAAGGAGTGCCAGTGGGAATGAAGCCCAGATCGCCTAGGTGCTAGGCTGTTGCACTAACCACTAGTGCCTCTGAATATGTCAATATAAATTATACATATATATTATGTAAACATATGCTTATATGTAACAGTACTGTATAAGGCACAAAAAGGAGCATATCAAGAATACACCATGGATCAAGGACACTTTATTCGAAAACAGTGAGGTCAGCCCGACACGTGTTTCGACAGGGGGGGGGGGACCTTCTTCAGGGGACTAAGACCTCAGAAATAAATAATAACACAATTAAAATAAATCCAAAATGAAACAAATAAAAACTTCAATTAAATACAAATAATAATAGCATTAAAAACAGAGGTAAAAAATGAACCTAGACACCAAATAAACCAGGACATACTTAATAACCTTAAAAGTGACACCAACATTTAAGGTTATTAAATGTGTCCCATTTTATTTGGTGTCTAGGTTAACTTTTACCTCTGTTTTTAATGCTATTATTATTTGTATTTAATTGAAGTTTTTGTTTAATTTTGGATTTATTTTAATTGTGTTATTATTTATTTTAATGGTCTTTGTCCCCTGAAGAAGGCCCTCCCAGTCGAAAGACGTTTCGGGTTGACCTCACAGTTCCCGAATAAAGTGTCTTTGATCCATGGTGTATTCTTGTCCTGCTCCTTTTTGTGCCTGGTAATGCTGCATGTGGGCTGTTCCCCCAGTACTGTATAAGGCCACAAATATCAGCACTATACATGTGAAGGCAGTTTCAGAAAGGCCGTCCAGTAGGTGGCAGAGACATGCATATCAGAACATGTTGAATCCAATGGTGAGTGTACATGCAAGAGAAAATGATGTGCCGTGAATTTGGAATATAGAATAGCGCCCATGGAGACATTCAGGCAAAATGTAAAATACTATGTACATGTCTCCCTGGACAATACACACATTCACACAGGACACATATGTGGTCATGTCTTCCCCCCCCCCCCCTCATGTGCGGAACATCTGCACATGCCTATGTTGTGTGCACGAAGCACATCAGGATGGCTACCAGGAAACATAACTTTTCAAGGGCTGAGAACTTAATGCTCTGCTACCTTGTACTAAAGGAAGAGGATCCAAAGCACCCCATGATGAAGGAGACCACCCTTTGCTGCAGCATGAAGGGTCTGAGAGAGGATCTCCATGGCCTGTTCTAAACACCATCTCAATCAGTGTTGTGTGCCCACATGCTAGCTTGCATGGTGCCGTATCTTGAGACCAGCAAGGGCCCGAGTAAACATTCGGGGGGGAGGGGGAATAGTGGGCATGGACATCCATCCCCACTATTCGTGGGACAGAATTATCCCGTGGAGCCTAATTTCATAATAACCTACCTGAATGCATAAATCACCCTTTGGGAAAAAGTTTATGAAGTATCCATGTTTTACATTCAGAAAATAGCCATTATAATATTGTACAGGTGTCATTATGCATAAAAAAGGACATGCACAGAAAGATAGCAATCTATCCACAGAAAGGGTAGTTTCATAGAAGATGCCTAGTTAAAGGGTATTTTAAGGTGCCCACACCTATAATTTTCAAGAACACACATAAATTAGAGTATTTTATAATCTACATACATACTTGCATGCTCTGCCTATGCTCGACTCAAACTCTCCATGTGCTTGCCCTCTGACAAAGTATATACTATGGCAACAGATCAACAGGAAATACTTTTATGCTGGTCAATATTGTAAAAGAGGTCATTAACATACACATGTGGCCACATGTTTATGTAAATTTCTAAACTACTGACAAAACAGATGCATACCTCAATGCATAAAGTAAGCGTCCCTTATAAAATTACCTCCTCTGAGGGCAATTTCCTAAGCCTATTTTATAAAGAAAAGCAGGTTAGACATGCCCATGGGATCAGAATCGGGTCTAGGGCCTGAACATGCAGACTGGGCCCCGATTCCGATCGGCCTGCCAGCACACCTCAGTCAGACTCCTTGAATGCCAGCCGCCGATGATTCACTTCATTACCTGCAGCAGAACCCTCGATCCAGCCTCCCATGGCCAAGGTCCGCCTGCGGTGGAACTTCCTGAACCCCCCTACCTTTTGTTCCCGGCTGGCAATAGATCTCTGATGTCCAGGTGGACTTATTCCACCTCTGCGGTGGAATAAATACCTCATCTCAGTTCACGGCCACGGACATACAGGACTTTCCTCATAATTGCCCTGAACGTCTGGGGTCGTGGACTGCCCATGCCCCAACCTCACTCCGCCTCCAGAATGCCCCCTCCTGCCCCCATCTAAGCCTCCCTGTACAAAAGCGTTGTTCGTACAGGGAGACTTTTGCCAGGGCCGGCAGGTGGGCTAGTAGCATGGATGGACGTGCCATCGGGATGTCCATCCCCACTATTTGTGGGGCAGAATTACCCCCTTAGGGTCTGATTTTCAATTGGGCAGGGCTAAGCACTGCAGCCATGTAGCCCTGCCATCTGCTTAACCCTGGATTTTCACGTCCATGCACTGGACGTGAAAATCCAGGGTTTGCCGCAGAGCCAGAAAGCCACCGAGCCTAACCAGGTAACAGCGATTTTGGATGTTGCCCAGTTAGCCCTGGCACCTTAAAATTGCTTAATCCTAATGTCTGCCAGCCACTCTCAGGTTCAACTATCCTCCTGACCTCCTCTGACTGACATGTGGTGGGGGAGTGTGCAGGGTACCTGCTCTCTGTCCTAGGGCTCATGCCACCATTGTGACCCACAGTGGCACATGCCCAGCACACCTTGCATCTGGGGTACAGGAAATCTGGCAGAGACACACATAGCATCACATTTACAGATGATGTTTCTGCCACCTACCTTGCCTCTCTTCGGTCTCTTAGGTGTTCCTTGAAATGCATTTGCGCTGTTTCCAGGGCATGGGTCTCACTTGTAACAGGGACGGGGCTGTAGCCATGCTTGCTTTTTGTGCATTCATATTTACGGATGTACACACACATCACATATTTCGCTCCTTTGTAAGTCTTTGTACATGCATGTCTACACGCTGTAAAACATGCAGGCCTTTAGCAGGCATGCCCACCATACTGTTTGTGTGTTTCACTGCTGTCGGTGCTTGGTTTAGGTCATGGCTCCTAAGTTATCAACATGGAAACCCAACTTCTCTGATGGGGAGCTGATACTCCTTCTCAAGGAGATCCCCGAGGACTTCCAGATGCTCATAGGGACTCAGGAGACAAAGGTGGATGCATATGAGTGGCAGCACAGGTGACTTTCCATCTGTAGGAAGCCGAATGCCATTTTCTACAACAACAGGGACATAGAGGATGTGAAGCGAAGGTGGTGACAGGTGCACCATGACATTTTCAAAGAAGGCCCGTAATGTGAGTGCTGGCGGTGAGGGGACCCAGCTGACAGAGCTTGAGCAATAAGTACTGGCAACTTTGGACCCTGCATTCATGGAGGTTGTTGGCCTGCTCGATACCTCATGTGCCTCACAGGACCAGGGTGAGTAACTGCTCTGGGCCATACATTGCCTACACAGCTTCTGCACATGAATGGTGTCTATAGTTCAAACACCCCATCAGCCACCCTCTAACCTGTGCACATCTGTTCCCCCTGGCTGGCCTCGCTCCACCGTTGGGCAGGCAGGTAGCAGATTGTCGTAGGTATCTGCTGACTGTTTGGAGGGCTCTGTGGTTGTGGGTGTGCACTACTCTGGGTGGGCCAGATTTGCAGAAGGAATACTCCAATCCACATCTGGTAGATCACTCAATCACTTCTCCCTTCATAGTTACCTTTGCAATATCAATGATCAAGTCTCTATCCATTTCCTCAGTTTGAGTCGGATGTCTCCAGAGTGGAGCAGAGGTGACACCTGAGGATAAGTGGTTAGCAGCAATATTCAGTCGCTAACTCGTTATCCTAAACCAGCTAAGGTTAGGAACTTGAAAGGCTGGCTTAACTTTAGCTGGTTTAGCTAAGCAGCCAATGGTTGAATCGTGCCACTGTCCAGTTAGCTAAATCACTATCTGGCCAACCTGGTGCTTGGCGGGGAACAATTACCACCAGTATAATGAATGGCAATAGTTGCTCCCTGCAGCTATTCTAATGCAGTGAACTATGCTAAATTCCTGTGCACCCTGCTAATAATGAAGCCCAATCCTGTGTAATTAGTGTGGGGCTTCATAAACATGGCCCTATCAGTGCTGCCTGCCATCAGTGAATATCCCGCCCCCAGGGCCGACTCATCCATTGTGCAAGAATGCTGTTCACACAGGGCCCCGCCCTTCACGGGCCCCATGTGAACTTCATTCCACTGGGTTTGCAGGGCTGGGTTCTGAGGGAGCCAGAGAGACCTGAAGCCCCGGCTCCCCCCTGCACAGCACTGGAGTGAAGAGCATGGAGTGCTGGGAAATAGGAAATGCCCTTTAACCTTTCCCCCCCAAAAAAAAAATCAAGAAAAGGAAAACCACTTAGATTAGATTGGAACAAGGTTAATGAAAAATGAAAAATCCAGTCTCTAAAACGGGAAAAAACACATAACTATAATTTATAAATGTTGGAAGGTTCCCTATGTAGGGGGAAAGTGGAAAACCCCTTCGAACAGAGAGCCACTCCGTTTTAATCTTTTTTATGTGTATGCAAGTTGAAAACTTATGCAAGAGCAGCTCGAAGCCAACATGCTAAGAAAACCAACTTAATAATCCAACAAAGTTGTTTTTAAAGCATGTACTTAGCTGGCAATTGGAGCTCTGAAATTGTGATCAGCCAAACTGCAACAAGAGGATCCTGCCAAAGGTACACCACCAAAAGTAAAGTATTCAGTGTGCAAACGTGCCACAGTACTGTGTTTCGTGTCCTATGACCCTGTCTCAAGCGTTACTTTTATGAAAGAAACAGGTGGAAATCGCCGTCAGCAGCTCCCCAGGTATATCAGCATAAAATATCACTCGAAGATTCAAAAGGTTCCTCAATGAGGATAGCGCCTGATGTCACCAGGAAAGGGGCAGGTTTAAATACATTATTACACTGCTATGGAGAGTCAACAGGGACAAAAATAAGAGCAAAATGAAAAGTAGAAAACAGAGTGAAAATGAAGATGAACAGGGAACAGTCACAATCCAATGGTGCTCCTCCAATCAGGTTCTGAATTCAAGCCATTTGGGATAACAGTGTCGAGCATAAAAATCTGACATTGTTCTAAAACTTGAAGGCGATGTTCCCGATCACCCCTCCCCACCCCCAAGGATCAAGGGGGACGTGGTCTATAATACGCCATTTAAAGTCCAGAATGATTAAATTGAACATAATAAGGAACCAAAGGGGCTGACAATGTCTTAGTATGGATCCTAGATTTGTGTTCTGACAAACGTTTTTTTATGGCACGAGTAGTTCTTCCAACATATTGCAGTCCACAAGGGCAGGTAAGTAGATAAACCGCAAAAGTGGAAATGCGTGTAGTGTGCCATTTAGTAACAAAAGTTCGGCCTGTCAAAAGATGCTGCCAACAGGAACCAACTTGAGACTGCAAAACAGACAGCGTACAGAATCACACACAAAATGTCCAGGATCTTCATGTGTTGTTAAAGGTCAGTCACCAGATGTGGTAGAATGCACTAACATGTCCCTCATATTGTTGCCTCATTGAAAAGCTATCATAAGATCCTTATGAAAATATGAGTGAAGAGCCAATATGTGCCAATGTTTGTGTAGTATGTTAACAATCTGTGCAGACCCTATCATATAGGGAACTACTCCAACAATTTTATCCAATACATTAAAGGATCTGTCCCGAAAATCTGAGGTAGGGTCCAAAAGACACTCCCAATGTACGTGTTTAGCCCGTTTAAAAGCTGTCCTAATGATATGTAAAGGATAACCCCGATGGACGAGTCTGTCCTGTAAATCCTTATAGTGTGACAAAAATTGATCATTAGTAGAGCAGACTCAGTTGAGCCGAAGAAACTGGCCAAAAGGAAGGGCCCTACGCAATGGGCCTGGATGATGACTCCGAAATTGCAAAAATGTATTGTATTGAATTGGTTTACGAAACAAAGTGGTACATAATCGACCATCTTGTTTGTAAAAACATACATCCAAAAAATCTATAGTATCCAAATGATAATTGGCCGTGAATTTTATGTTCGGTTTGATAGTATTTAGCCAGGATATAAATTCAGATAAGGATTGTTCAGTCCACAGGAAAAAAATATCATCCAAAAAACGCACCCATAGAGGGACATATTGAAACCAATCAGAACCATAAATAAATGTTTTTCTAAGGAAGCCATATAAATTATGGCCACTGAAGGAGCTACAGTGGCCCCCATGACAATTCCAAAAATCTGTAGATAGAATTTAGAATCATATAGAAAAACAAATTGAAATAAGACAAAAGTGAGTAAATCCAAAAACAATGTCTTAGGGATACGATCCGGAAGCTCAATAGGTATGACTCTAATGATGTCCAGTGCTTCCCTTTGGTCAATGTTGGTATAAAGGGCCGTGACATCAAGTGTCCCCAACCTTGTCAAAGCAATCAGAGTGTCACATTGGGAGATCAAAGAGAGAAAATGAGAAGTGTCTTTTAAATATGAACGGACCGAGCTAACTGTCTTCTGCAAAAAAGAATCACAAAATTTAGAGAGGGGTTCCAAAATGGAGCCCCTACATGAGACAATTGGTCTACAAGGTGGATTGATCAATGATTTGTATACTTTCAGTACTGTATAAAATACAGGAGTCCGTGGATATCGTGGATTAAGAAATTTTGCTTCCTTTGATGTCAGGAAGCCATTTTCAACTGTTTGATGGATCAAAGTGGTTATCTCAGTCTGGAGACGTGCAGTCAGATCATGATCTAATTGACAATAATATTTTTCATCAGAAAGATGTGCCAACATTTGTTGATGGTAAAACTGTGAAGAAAGCAAAACAATTGATCCATCTTTATCAGCATTTCTAACGACCAGATCAGTGTTATTCCTCAAATCAGAGAGAGCTTGCCATTCAGATATGGAAAGATTAGAGTGTATAGATAAAGAGTCATCCAATCGATCCACATCAGCCAAAACCAATTGCTGGTAAGTTGACCAAAAAGCTGCAGGAGGACCTTTCCTGGCACTCAGTGTGTCTCCCTCAGTAACCACTCAAACAGTGGCTCTTTGGGGGGGGGGGGGGGGGGGAGGATAGGAAGGGAAATGACTGTTGGGGGGGGCTAGGATTAGAAATGGGCTGATGGGGGAGGGCTTAGATGGGAAATGGGCTGATGGGAGGCTGAGATAGGACTGGAAATGGCTGATGGGGGCTAGGATTGGAAATGGGCTGATGGGGGATCTTGGGCTGGAGATGGGCTGATAGGGGACTAGGATAGGACTGGAAATGGCTGATGGGGGGCTAGGAAGGAAAATGGGCTGATGGGGGGCTTGGACTGGAGATGGGCTGATGGGGGACTAGGATAGAACTAGAAATGGCTAATGAGGGCTAGGAGTGGAACTGGGCTGATGGGGGGGGGAAGGACTGGAAAGGGCTGATGGAGGAGCTAAGAATGGAAATGGGATGATGGGGGAGGGGCTAGGATTCGAAATGGGCTGATAGGTGGGGCTTGGACTGGAGATGGGCTGATGGGGGCTACGATAGGAATGGAAATGGCTGATGGGAGGCTAGGATTGTAAATGGGCTGATGGGGGGGGGCTAGGACTGGAAATGGACTGATGTGGGGGGATGGGAGAATGGAAGAATGGGACTAGAAGGGAGCAGATGCTGGGTAGGGCTGGAACTAGAAGGAAACTGATGCTGGGGAGGACTAGAAGGGGATGTGGCTGGGGAATGAGGATGAAGAGGGAAGAAAAAATATATGATTGTCTGGGTATTGAGAGAGTAAGTGGGGATTGAGGATGGAGGGGAGAAATTTAAGTGGATTATAAAGAAAGAAATTGAGGAAAGAGCAAAAAGAGAAAGATCAGTATGTTAAAGCAGATGTAGAGAGAGAATTGAAAAACTAGAAAAGAGAAGAAAGGACAAATGGACAGCAGACAATGGAGAAATAGCAGAAGACATGAAGAAACCAGAAGAAAGTGACTGGCGCTATTGCAACTGAAAAATAAAATGCCCAAACAACAAAAGGTAGAAAAATACTTTTTTATTTTGAATTTATTGTCAGCTCTGGGAAATAACATTTTCACATTTTTTTTAGTACAAGAGGAAATTAATTTATAGTTTTATTTCTCCAGTGTTGTTGTACATTCCACGTTTGGCTTTTGGAATTCCCAGTTTAATTATTGTCTTCATATTTCTAAATTGTGATCCCTTATTCTATAGTTGGTGACGGTCTATGTTCTGCATGTGTAACTGAGCTGAGGTATTCTGTTCATGTAGTTTCTATTTGACAGTGCCATTTGTTCTCTTTCCCCAGTAGGAGATGTATTGGTATTCTCTGAGATGTACTGGTTTAATATTTGCAATGTTGCCTATTGATAGGTAGGGTTTGGTGCTTTGTGAGTCCTGGTAGTGCAGTTATGATATGGCAGGTTTGCTATGGGTTTTAAATCAGCAGTGTTTGTAGTACTTCCTAATGTTACTGACAGTTGGCACTGGAATGTAGTAATGTAGAAATCTGGTTGTCTTTCTTTATCCAGACACTCATTAAGAGGCATGTTTAATGAAAGTTAACGCATGTTAACATTATGCAAATAGTTATGCAAATGAGGCCCTTTATGCAAATGAGGACCTACAATGAGTCTCCACACATGGCCCCGCACCCTCCTTGGGCCACCCCTGCCTGCCACCCCCCTCCCTTCACGGATACTAGTACTAGCTTTCTAACATGTAGCATTTAATCAGAACTATGGCACAGTGTGTTTGGAATTCTGTGTGCCCCAAGCGTTCCTTTTCCAGCTGAGTGATTTTGATGATATGTTGACTTTAATCAACCTGCAAAATCCCCAGTTTTAATTCCTGCTGCCTTGTCACAAAGAGAAAAAAACAAAAAACAAACGTGTAACATCTGATCGAGAAAGTACTTCAGTTGTCATTCTATTGACATTCTGTGATTTTCTCCAATTATCTTTTGTATAAACAAAGAACTGTTTATGAAAGTAAGAGATTTCACCCAACCCAGTGAGTTCTTCTACAAGATGAAAAAGTCTCGTATCATTATTCATAAACGGTATTTGTCAATGGTTTTCAATCTCAAAGACTGAGTTTCTGTATGTTTAAAGAAAAGAAAGAAGGATGGATAAAGCAATCCTGAAAGAGTATATCAGCAATTCTGACTGAAAGCTAAATAAAGGTCTAAAATATGTTTTGCCAAAGGTTTAACATAAGTGTTTTGTTTTTGGTCTGAAGGATCATTAAAGTGACATTTTCCCATTCATATCAAAGGGATTTGACAGATAAAAAGAAAACCTTTCAGTTGGTTTTGGGAATTTTAAGAAACTTTTCCTGAATTCTTGTGTGTTCTTCTTTTCAATGCATTTTACAGGTCAAAGTTCAGCGAGGCTTATCCGGTTGGCAGCTTGGATAGTGTTGCTGAATATTCTGGCAGACTGTCTCGGTACTATCCGGATAGTGCTAGGATGATGCGTGGCAGAACGGGGGTGGAGTCACAATTGTCTATCTAGTGGCAATATTCAGCACCACAATACAGATAGCTTTCCAGATAACTTAGGAAAGAAGAAAGCTGTCCTGAGGGGCTACTTGGATGGGCTACCCAGAGAGCGGACTGAATATCGGCACTATAAGTCAGACAGTGGCAGCACTTGCCATTCGATCTGGAGACTCAGCACCGGCCACTCTCTGGATACCGATGTTGGAAGTTTTTGAATAAATTTTGCCAGGGTTGCTGGCATTTATTTATTTATGTATTTAGCTGGGGTTTTTTAAACTGCTTAATCAAAGCGCTTTACATTGTAACTTAAACTTGGTACTATATATTACACAGGGAAATTAATAGCATGGATTAAAAAACAACAACATTGACAAACACAGCTCAAAACCGATCCAAAATTTTTAACATACATTAAAACTTTAAAGCATTTAAATCTAATTTTCACTCATAAATTTTAGATAAATGTGTATTGAATCAATTTTGCTTGCACAAAATGGTTCATGGAGCACTAAGAAGCCCAATGTGCATTAGTGAATAGCCGCTGAAACTTAAACCCAGACATTTAATTTTGGGGTGGTATCCGGATCCCAGAATTGAATATCCAGGTTGCCCAGATTGTCAGGAAGTTAACCAGGGAGTGGAGATAGTCGGCCGCTGCCCAGTTAGCGCCATGGTGAACGATAGGACAGCCTTTGCTGCACCTTATGTTTGCTACCTTGCCGTAACCAGGCCCTGAGGCTAACCACTTAGCATTGGAGCATGCAATGGCCGCACCTGGGGATATTCAGCAGAACTAACCATGTCAGTGCCACTGAATATCCTAGATAAAGGGATTAACAGGGTTTGCAGTGTCAATTGCTTTGAATATCAGGCCCAGTCATTCCACTTTACAATGCGGAGAGTTTTGCAGATGGCTCCATATAGAGCAACAATATTGCAATCTGGTTTGGACAAGAAAAACAAGAATTGACTGGGAAGAGTTTACAGCATAAATTGTACCGCATTGCAAACATAAGATGATAGAGTATGATTTATAGACATATTTTTGAAAGGTTATTTTTGAGGTCGCAGTGACATCCAAATGAAAACATCTGAAGTGACATCCAAATGAAAACATTTGCAAATCTATATAAATTTCAGAAGGGAAGGGCTGTGCATGTAAGGCCAATATTAAATCAACCTAATACTGCCTCTCAAAATGGACGTGAGTTTCAGATCATAGAAGGATGTACTGGAATAGTCACATGTAGCAGGAGGTGCCATTTTGCTAACGTACATGTGGGAGACAATAGACAGAAGAAACTTGGCAACATACGTAACAGGGGTAACATATGGAAAGCAGTGTGTATAAATGCCCGTAGCATGGGAAATAAGATCCCTGACGTTGAAGCTTTGGTGGGAGTGGCTGACTTGGATTTAGTCGCAGTTACAGAAACATGGTTCACAGAAAACCATGACTGGGATGTAACTATACCTGGCTATACTTTATTCAGAAAGGACAGGGTAGGAAGAAGGTGGAGGAGGAGTGGCACTATATGTAAAAATTACTATTAAAGCTCTGGAATTACAGTGCTTAAAAGGGAGAGAGGAGGCATTGTGGGTTAAACTAGAAAGAGGGAAAAGGAAATCTATTTGCATTGGTGTGATATACAGACCTCCCTCACAAGAGGAAGAGATGGACAGAGAGTTAATTGAAGACATACGCAGCATTGCTAGGAAAGGGGAAGTGCTACTGATAGGGGATTTCAATATGCCAGATGTTGACTGGCACATTCCTGCTGCAGTATCATCTAGAAGTAAGGAGATCCTGGATTCTCTACAGGAAGAACTATTCAGGCAATTGGTAACAGACCCCACACGTGAAGGGGTCATACTGGACTTGGTGCTTACCGATGGTGAAAGTGTTTCTGATGTTGTAGTGGGAGATCATTTTGCATCCAGTGATCACCAGATGGTGTGGTTCAGTATTAGGACTAAGGCTGTTAGAATTCATTCAAAGATGAGGATCTTAGACTTTAGGAAGACTAACTTTGCCAAGCTGGGCCAATACCTCAGGGAGTCGTTAGTGGGATGGGAACAGCTGGGGGATGTAGAAAAACAGTGGGCAAAACTGAAAGGGGATATTTTAAGGGCAACAAACCTTTGTTGTTAAAATGGTAAATAAAGGTAAAAGGAAAAGGAAACCGCTATGGCTTTCGAAAGAAGTAGCTGAAAAAGTGAAGAAAAAGAGGGAGGCCTTCATGAAATACAAGAGATCACAGAGAGAGGAAGACAGGCATCTATATTTGGAAAAACATAGAGAAGCTAGCAACGTAGTCAGGAAGGCAAAGATTCAAAAGGAGGAGGAAATAGCCAATGCAATAAAATGGGGGGATAAGACGTTTTTCAGATATGTTAGTGAGAAGAGGAAGGGCAAAAGTGGTATTGTCAGACTCAAGGGTTCAGGGGAGGAATATGTAGAAGCTGATAAGGATAAAGCAGAATTGCTTAAGAAATATTTCTGTTCTGTGTTCACAGATGAACAACCAGGAGAAGGACCTCAGAAAACACCCACAAACAGGAACAGAAGAGAGGGACATCTTAAACAATTGTCAGAAGACTGTGTTCGTGAGAAACTAGCTCAACTTAAAGTAGACAAAGTGATGGGACCGGATGGGATACACCCTAGAATACTGAGGGAACTTGGGGACGTTCTAGCAGCTCCACTGACTGACTTTTTCAATGCCTCGTTGGAGTCGGGAGTGGTGCCAAAGGACTGGAGAGAGGCTCATGTGGTGCCTTTACACAAAAGCGGAAGTAAGGATGTAGTTGAAAACTACAGGCCAGTTAGTTTAACTTCAGTGGCGAGCAAATTATTAGAAACGCTGCTGAAAGAGAAAATAGTGATGTTTCTGGAGTCCAGCGGATTACAGGATCCGGGGCAGCATGGATTCACCAGAGGCAGGTCTTGTCAGACAAATCTGATTGATTTCTTTGACTGGGTGACCAGGGAGTTGGACCGAGGGAGAGCATGGTGTATTTAGTAAAGCCTTTGACACTGTTCCTCACAGGCGACTTATTAACAAACTGAGCACTCTAGGGATGGACCCTAAAGTTACTGCTTGGGTTAGAAATTGGTTGGGTGGGATGCGACAAAGAGTACAGGTAAATGGAGCTCTCTCTGAGGAGAAGGATGTTACCAGTGGTGTGCCCCAGGGATCTGTTCTCGGTCCGATTCTTTTTAACATCTTTGTTAGTGATATAGCAGAAGGGCTGTCGGGTAAGGTTTGCCTCTTTGCGGATGATACCAAAATCTGCAATAGAGTAGACACCCAGGAAGGTGTAGATAACATGAGGAGGGATCTAGCTAAGCTTGAAGAATGGTCTAGAATTTGGCAGCTGGGATTTAATGTTAAAAAATGTAAGGTCAAGAATTTGGGTTCCAGCAATCCAAGGGAGCAATATAGTATAGGGGGTGAAGTACTTTTGTCCACTAAAGAAGAGCGGGACCTAGGCGTGGTTGTGTCTGATAATCTTAAAGTAGCTAAACAGGTGGAAAAGGCGACGGCAAAAGCTAGAAGGATGCTTGGGTGAATACGGAGAGGAATGGCTAGCAGAAAAAATGAGGTGATAATGCCTCTGTATAAGTCTTTGGTGCAACCTCATTTGGAGTATAGTGTGCAGTTCTGGAGACCACACCTTCAAAAGGATGTGAACAGGATGGAGTCGGTGCAGAGGGTGGCTACTAAAATGATTAGTGGTCTTCTTAATAAAGCATATGAGGACAGACCTAGGGATCTTAATATGTACACCTTAGAGGAAAGGCGGGATAGAGGTGATATGATTGAGATGTTTAAATACCTCCGTGGCATAAATGTTCAGGGAGAGAGCCTCTTTCAATTGAAAGCAAGTTCTACTACGAGGGGACATGGGATGAGGGTGAAGGGAGATAGATTCAGGAGTGATATTCGGAAATATTTCTTTACAGAAAGAGTAGTGGATCCATGGAATAGTCTCCCAGTAGAGGTGGTAGAGATGAGGACAGTAAATGAATTCAAAAAAGCATGGGACAAACACAGAGGATCTCTAAAGGTAAAAAGGGGACTGCTGTAGTTGTTGAAATGGAAGGACAGACTAGATAGGCCATGTGGTCTTTTTCTGTCATCATATTTCTATGTTTCTACGTGTGCGAGTGCCAGCATTTCAGAATGTGCGCACACAAACATCAGCACTTAGATGTGTTGCCGTTTTGCAAACCTGGATGTGCAGCCTCCCTTAAGCAATCACAGAGGACCTGATCTTTACCTCATTTCAAGTAGAAGGGGAAAATAAATAGTGGGGGATTAAGGGGGTGTCCCCCTTAAGCAGTCCTGTAAACAGATGGCCAAAACAAACACCTCAGAGAAACCTATTCGTGCCATGCATCAGGTGTTAATACAGACGTGAATAATTTCAGCTTTGAACGTGCATCCACTACATTAAAAGGGGCTTCACATGTATCTTTTGGTCCTGTCCAGACCTCTCCTCCAACACACCCTAGGCATTCACTCATATAACTTGTATGTGATTGTGACATCCACGTGTAAATTCCGACCTTTCTACAATAGCTATTCCTTATCGTTCCTCCAGTTTAGTCCTCAACCTCTGGGTTGTGAACCTCCTCCTGCAGCTTGGAGACTGGGCATGTCAAACTCATGACATCACTGGATATAGCCTGCTGGTCTCTCCCATCAGCCCCCAGTGTGTCCAGTCTCCATGCAGCAGGAGGACCTAGTGAGCCTAGCTTCTGGGCTCACTTGGGGGAACATTTAGTGTGACAAAGGAGCATTTAGTGTGACAAAGGAGCATTTAGTGTGACAAATTCTATTCTGATTTTACTTTTGATTTTTACCTTTAATTTTACTTTTAATTCAGTAACCTTTGGTTAATTGGCAATCAGGGATTAGTTCCCTTTAGTTGCTAGGAGCAAATGTCCTTATATTTACAGTAATTTTAAATTTGAGCCTGGCTCTTTAAATTAGTAGCAGCTCTCGCCTTCCCTCCTTGTCAGTTATTTTCACTTGCTGCAGGCATTCACCGGTGCGGATCTCTCTCCCTTGACGGTACAGGAGAGAGCTCCGGGACCCGTACAGCCACACTGAAGCTGTGTGAGATGGAGCCTCTCCGTTGCCGTGGGATTTTACTTTTCCTCTGTGGAACCAGCTGAGTGGTCCTCACCGTGGCTGCCGGGCGCTGCAGCGCGGTTTGAGGATCGGATGAATTCAAGGCAGTAGGAGCAGGCTGCATGACTTTTGGCCCTCCAGGTAAGGCCTTCGGACTCTGTTGGTCTGTTGAGGCCTTGTTTTTGCAGAGGCTGTTGTTCTTGGCGCCAAAATTCATTGGCAAAAGGGCAGCCATTTTCTCTCTAGGTATTTGGACCACGTGGCGAGCTGCCTGTGTGAGGAAGCCGCGTGGTGAGCTGCCTGTGTGAGGAAGACGACAGGCAGAATAGCTAGATTTTTAGGTCTAGTGTTCCTTTTTTTGTAGGTTTTTTGAAGCTCTGGGGGTTCCTCAGCCTTAAGGGGGCTGTTGTCAGTCCTCTTTATTTTTAAGTTTATTCTTAGTTTTATAGGACAGCAGTTTTGGCATTGATCTCTGATGCCACATGTTCTCTCCCTCCTAATCATGTCTCTGAGGAGTATCTGTTAAGTCCCGGGATATTAGGCAAATTGCCAGCTTTTAGGTTCTTCAAGAGCAGAGCCCTAACTTGTAGTTGGAAGGAGGGACAGGCTGGAAGTGTGCTTTTGTGTATTCTATAGTGAAAGTTGCCCAAATGCCTGTGGTTTCACAGGGACAGGTTTAGGAAACCTTAGGATATAAAAAAAAATATAATAATAATGACAGTTAAACTGTCAACCAAGAAGTGCCTGTGCTATGGTCTATGGCCACCAGAGGGCAGCTGGTACATTCAATAGTGCCTTTCTGTGACCGTGTGTATGCAGCCATCATCAGATTGATCTCTGTAAGTCAGGGAAGAAATAACCACAGGGCCACCTCATGGGCTCTGTCATGTAGAAGACCCTTCTGAGTCCATGGAGCTAAGTGAAGCAGAGGAATTTGCTTCAGAAACTGACAGGCAGGCAGAGCACATGGCTCAGGGTTTCCAAGGGAAACGTAAACAAAGTGAGTCACGAGAGGAACAAACACGCCCATGCTGCAACGTATCCCCAAGCTCAGGAGTTAAGGGAAAACACCTGGTTGGGGGAGGGGCGGAGCTGAGCCCTAAGAAGCAGGGATATAAAAAGTGATCACTAGATTTGAACAGGGCAGCCACCGAGAGAGCAGCCGAGGGGAGAGCAGCCGAGGAGAGAGCAACAGAGGAGGTGAAGAGAGCAACGGGAGACACAGCACAGGAAGTCAGAGTAAGAATGACTCAGAGAGCCCGTGCCCAAAAGCCAGGTGGGAGCAGCCCAGGACCGGTGCCATACCTTGAAGGCAGCCAGAGGGAGAGACTGCCTGAGAGACTAGTTTGGGAGCACTCAGAAACTCCAGAGAGAGAGAGGTGCTGGCCAGAGGATATTTGTATGTCTGAGGAAAAGGCTGAGAAGCTAAAAGGCAGGAAAACACATCCAGTGTTTGGAACCCTTGCTGGCCCAGCAGTGCTGAGAAGTTCTTCCTTTATAAAGCCAAAAGGTAGGCTGCACAAATTATACAGAGGTGAAACTAGCTATAAAAGTTTTCCTTGTGCTTGCCCAGAAGTGTTGGACTCTCCTTATACTAACTCCAATATATACGGTACTTCACAACCCTGCCCAGTAGAGTGCTATGAAGAGAAGCCTCGGGAAGACAGAGGGGGAGTGTACTTTGAAACGCCGTATAGCAGTGTGCAAACTTACCCAGCTGAGAGTGATTCAGAGGAAATGCAGATAGGGCCTGTTATTGAGGATATAACAGATGAGCAAATGGATTGCTCGTTATCACTAGCTGATCATATTATATCACTTTGCTGACCAGGCTGTTAAGAAGGCTGTCTAAACAGCAGAAGAGAAGCAAAGTGTTTCTTTTGTATAAAAAGTGACTGTTACTTTTGTGTTTGGGTTAAACACTGCATATTTTGAAGCTTGAAGCCAAAGAAGCTGTTTTGTCCTAAGTTCCTGAAATGTTTTCTTTATGCCAGTTGCATATGGCTATTTTGTCCTAAGTTTTCACATGCATTTAATCCGCCCGGAAGGGGAAATAAAAACCTTGTCATTTTGCCTGAAACCACTCGACTACAATTATTTCTTTCTTGGAGAATAAGAGGAACTACAACTCCCATAAGGCAGTGCAGGAACAAATGCACTACCATACTTTCTAAGTGAGGATACCCAGGCTCACCAACCCTACGTGCCCCTGGCTCTGAGGAGGTTACTGGTGACAGCTCTCAGGGGTTAGTGACTAAACAAGCAACTGTAATGTTCCGCAAATCAAGATTATACGATCAAGATTTAAAGCTCTTAACGTCTGTATCATTTGTAAGGCTCTGGTGCTCTAAAGGCCACCAGATGGCAGCGCTGCTCATGAATCACATATAGTATTTAGTGCCCCCATCCCTGGGGGAGGGGGGGGGTTGTAAAATACAAAATTGTATTCTTCATCAGGTTCACACAGGCAGCAACCTCAGACCTCCACTTGCAAGGTTGTCTGTGTATCCCACCACTATTTCTCTGACTGCAGGAAGGCTGGGGGGGGGGGGGGGGTGCCGGTGTGTTTCATAGCTCCACTTAGCATGCCCTTTCCAGGAAATTCTCATCTATTTCTAGAGCCTGTGCTGTCAGAGCAGGGCTTTAAGCATTTAGCAAGGGCACTGACCCATCTGTGCCATCTTGTTAAAGGCTGAGGGTGAAGAGAAGGACGTCTAGGTAGCACAATCTGGGGCTTAGCGCTCCAGGGCACTGGAAGGTTTCATAGCAGAAGTCAATACTCTGTGTATGCTCCATGTTTTCAGCCTATGTTCAAGCGTGCTTACTGCACTGTGTTTGGGTGACAGGTGCTGGGTCACCCGTATATGTAGATGTGCATTTTGTATGTGCTCACAATTGCTTAGGCATGATTTTTTGGTGCACTCTTTGCAGAGTGAGACTGCATTTCTTTGCTCGGACTGTATTATCAGGCTAAGGTAATTTCTCCAGTAATGGGGGGATGTCGATTGTAATAAAGTGTGTGAGGTCCTCATGGTGTTACATGGGGTTGGAGATGTAGTCATGGAGTGAGCTGTCTGGAGGAGCTACAGTGTCAGTCACCAGTTTCCCTTTCTCTTTGGGCTTTGTTCCCAGATCCTAGCCCCTCTTTCTCTCTGATGTCCAGGACGCAAGGTCCCCGGCCCACTGGACAATCTATTCTCAGCCTTTTCTCAATGCTGACAGAAGGACTGGGAGAGTGAGAAAGGAAAACCAGGAGCCAGCTCCAGCTCTGATGTCTCTCCACTGCTAGTGTTTGCTACGGTCACATATTCCCAGTCAGTTATTTATTTGAGTATACTGATTGCCTACAGGTCAGTGTGGCATACAGTCGATTACGGTATTTCTATTTCCCTTGTCCCTGAAGGGCTCACAATTTATGTTTTGGTACCTGAGGCAGAGGGTTAAGTCGCTTAACAAAGGCCAGAAGGACCACCTGTGGGGCCAGAAACCCCAGTTTTTATGGCCCAAGGTTGGTGGTCTTGATTGGAATTCAAACCCTTGGTCCTCTGGCAACTTGCCTCAACCACTAGGCTGCACTGCTCCGTGTGAGCTAGCCACAGGGCCATAGGGCCAGGCGCAGCCTGTTACTTCCAAGGCAGAGACCTTGGGGAGGTTCCGTTCATAAGGATACGAGAAATGCCATACTGGGTCAGACCAAGCTCTTTCAGGTCCAGTATCCTGTTTCCTAGGATAGCCAATCCAGGTCTTAAGGACCTGGCTGGTTTCCAAAAAGACGAATAGGCTACTCAATGCTTGTATCGGGGCAAGCGGTGGATTCATGTATGCTCATATTTTAAGGGTTCCGTTGCATGTACAACAGATGTGAAGCTCTGTTGGGTTGTGTGCCTTGTAGAACATCTTGAATTGGTGAAAGTTGGTATATATATAAAAAAAAAAAAAAAAAAAAAATATATATATATATATACTTTTCCAGCTTCTCTCTAATAAAAGGTTATGAACCTTTCCTCCGGGAGCTTGGCCAAAAACTTTGTTAAACTCCGCTACGTTTGGAGATTGTTTCACGCAAGGCTCTTGGAGTACACAGGAAACCCAGTGGTCAATCAGACGACTGGAAATGCGAGCGATATGCCAGGCGTTGCAGGCGTTCGAAGCTACGGTGACAGGTCGAGCAGTGCGAGTACTGTCCGACAACTCCACGGTGGTGGCCTACATCAATTGGCAGGGCAGAACCAGAAGTGTGGCCATAGAGGCCACGGCAAAGGGTCTGTGTGTGTGGATAGAGCTTTGGCTGTCAGTGTTTTCGGTGGCGCATGTTGCGGGTAAGGACATTGTGATGGCGGATTTCCTCAGCTGTGTCCGAGTAGATGCCGGAGAATGGGAGTGGCATCCGGAAGTGTTTGCACAGATCAGTCGCATATGGGGACAACCAGTAATGGACCTCATAGCGGTGTTTCACTCTGCGTAAATGGGTCACTTCTTCAGCAGACGACGCGAAAGGAGGTCGGAAGGCTTGGCGCACTGTTTCAATGGCGGCCGTCATCCGGTCTTCTCTATGTCTTTCCACCAGGGGCACTCATAGGTCGAGTGGTTCTGCATATCGAAGCGCTTCAGGGAAACATGTGGTTGGGGGCCTCGGGCTGGCTGAGGCGCTCGTGGTATGACTGCCTCATATGGTTGCTCGACGGGAATCCATGGAGGTTTCCGACACTGGAGATTCTGTTGCTACGGAGTTCCCTTCAAATGCCCTCAGGTACATCGATTTTTGCTTACGGGGTGGCCATTGAAAGGGCAAGTTTAAGGAAAAAGAGTTGCTCGGCAGCAGTCTTTGCCACCTTGCCACAAAAAAAAAAAGTCTATGTTCCTTGCATATATATGCATATATGGCGCATCTTTGAGGACGGGTGCTCGCGGAGGCACGCTCACGCGACAACAGTGTCAGTTCCCTTGGTATTAAGTTTTCTGCAGGATGGGTTTGGTAAAGGCAGGTCCTGGAGAGTTCAGTTAGCAGCTCTGTCTTGCTATAGGGGCAAAGGACAGGGAGTGGCTTTCATGCACAGGTCGATGTGGTACGCTTTCTCAGGCGGTTACCAGATTGTAGCCCTCTCGTAGGCTATTAGTTCCACTGGGGAAGTTCAAGTTGGTTTTAGGAGCATTAGCTAGCGTGCCATTGGGGCCCTTGCAACGGGCGTAGGTTAAGGGTTTTGCCTTGAAGTTGGTATGTTTGATGGTCATCTGTTCAGCGAGGCGATTTTCGGAGTTGCAGGCGTTGACCTGTCAGGAATCATTTTTTATCTGTTTCCAGACAGAAGGTGGCCTGGCGGCTGGTTCTGTCGTTGTTGCCAAAGGTGGTTTCTATGTTCATCTAACTAAAATGGTCTCTCTTCCAGCGCTAGGTGCGGCAGAGGGGAGCGTATTGAACCATAACTTGTGCTGTTTGGACGTCAAGAGAGCGCTGCGGCAGTGTTTAAAGGTTTCAGAAACTTTTGCAAGGTGGATCGTCTCTCTTCGGGGTGTTTGGAGGGCCCCGCAAAGGGAAGTGGAGGTGAAGGAGTCAATTTCTGTATGGATTGGAGCGGCGAGTGTGTCAGCTTATCTTCTAAGGGACCGTACAGTCCCAGGGAGCTTACGAGCTCACTCTACCAGAGTGCAAGCGTCTTCTTGGATGGAGCACAGTTTGGTTCCACCAGTACACATCTGTAGGGAGGCCTCTTGGTTGTCTCTCCATACTTTCAGTAAGCACTACCGCCTAGATGTTGTGGCGGCTAAGGATGCCGTTTTCAGGGAGGCGGTGTTGAGATCCGGCTGGAAAGGTCCCTCCCAATGATTACTGCTCTGATACATCCCAGAGGTTGAGGACTAAACTGGAGGAATGATAAGGAAATAGGAATTACACTTACCTGGTAATTGTGGTTCCTTGAGTGACTCCAGTTTAGTCCTCATTCCCGCCAGGGGATGGGGTCTTAGCAGTGTTTTTTCTGTTGGGGGAAGTGCAAGGTTAAAAGTGGATGTAGGCCTTCACTGGTGTTCAGTTGTTTTGATGCTTCCATTTGTTTTGCGCTATATTGTTATATTATATTATGATATTGTTATATATTGTTATATATATTGCTATATTGTTCTGGATTATTTAGGGCTAGGCATTCGACAGAAAGGAGAGCATGCAGGAAGCAGTCCCTTTCCTTCTGGAAGGGGAGTAGTAGGTAGATAGGTTATATGTTCTGCGTGCCCTTGAATATAATGTTAAGTTTAAAAAAAAAAAGTGACTGATTTTTTGCTCCTTTGAGTCTGCTTTGTCAATAGTTCACTGGGGGCTGATGGGAGAGACCAGCAGGCTATATCCAGTGATGTCATGAGTTTTTGACATGCCCAGTCTCCAAGCTGCAGGAGGAGGTTCACTACCCAGAGGTTGAGGACTAAACTGGAGTCACTCAAGGAACCACAATTACCAGGTAAGTGTAATTACTATTTTTCATGTGGACATATGTGCAGCAAATGCATGAGCAAAATGTGAATAAGGCTTCTAAAATAACCCTTGATTCACATTTTTTCTAGCCCTTCATGTGCTAAGTGGCTTCATTTTTCCACAGATCTGAAAACACCAGTGAACCAAAAGCTTATAGCAAATGACCTATCAATAAATTGGTAGAATAGCACAAACGTGAAAAAAAAATAATTGTGATATCCCAAAAAAACAAACAGTCCATATTATTTATTGGTGATATGTTCTAAAAAATACCATGGCTGGTGCCATGTCATGTTGGAAAATGTGAAAAAGCAGAAAAATGTAGTCATGTCAAATCTACATCCATCAACTTTATTATATGCAATGTTCTATACTGAAGCAAAAACATATCACCAATTTATCTTTTTTTCAGAGCAACATGTGCAGTCTTCAATTGCAAATGAATACTGCAGCCTCCAGGAGCTGCCAACACATTAGTGGAAGGAATCTACCAGGAAAAATGGATGTGAACTTCCAGTATTGACTATGTTTCACTCAATTGGACTTCTTCAAAGAAAAAATAAATTGTTTCACGCACTCAGCATGGTTGAAATCCACACTGCAGTCTCTTTGAAAATGTTTTCTTTTGTAAACTTAATTAAGTAAAGCAAACAATAAATAATACTAAAAGTTTTCTTTCTCTATTTTAAATCAGAAACTTTGACAAAATAATAGAATTGCCATGTTCGGCATTTAATATAATAAACATTATATAAACATTGCCAATTTCATTGCAAAAATAAAGCACTTTTGTATAGGGTGGGCTGAGCTTTCTCCAAAAGTGGAGGGATAACCCCATGGTTAGAGCATTGGCTTTATAGCCAAGAGACCAGGGTTTGGTTCCTGCTAGCACTCTTTGTGGACTTGGGCAAGTCACTTAACCCTCCATTGCCTTGGAAGAAAGGTCTGGCAATTTACTTCCAGCCACACTGCCAAGAAAACCCAGGAGCTTCTGGATTGCTAGGAGTCAGCATTGACTCGAAGGCACAAGTTGCCATTTTAAACAACTCCAAAGTTATGCACCTAGGGAAGAATAACCCAAACTATGGTTAGACGATGCAAGGTTCCACATTAGGAACCACTACCTAGGAAAAAGATTTAGGCGTCATTGTGGATAGCATGTTAAAACCCTCGGCCCAGTGTGCAGCAGCAGCCAAGAGAGCAAATAGAATGCTAGGTATCATAAGGAAAGGAATGGAAAATAAAACAAAAGATATTATAATGCCTCTATATCGTTCCATGGTGAGACCGCACCTTGAATATTGTGTGCAATTCTGGTCGCCGTATCTTAAAAAGGATATAGCGGTATTAGAAAAGGCTCAGAGAAGACCCACCAAAATGGTAAAGGGGATGGAAGGATACTCCTATGAAGAAAGGCTAAAGGCTAAAAAGGTTAGGGCTCTTTAACCTGGAAAAGAGACGGCTGAGGGGAGATATGATAGAAGTCTATAAATTAATGAACGGAGTGGAACGGGTAAACGTAGATCGATTGTTTACGTTATCAGAATATAGAAAGACTAGGGAACATGCAATGAAGCTACAGGGTAAACTATTTAAAACTAATAAAAGAAAATATTTCTTCACTCAACGTGTTATCAAACTCTGGAATTTGTTACCAGAGGATGTAGTAAAGGCTGTTAGTGTAGCTGGGTTTAAAAAAGGTTTGGACAAGTTCCTGGAGGAAAGGTCCATAAACCATTATTAAGAAGGGACCCAGGATATCAATGCTTGACCCAGTACAAGCATTGCAGAACCTGTGTCTTTTGGGGAAACTGCTAGGTATGTATGACCTAGATTGGCCACTGTTGGAAACAGGATACTGGGCTTGATGGACCTTGGTCTGACCCAGTATGGCATATCTTATGTTCTTATGTTCATCGTCATTAAGGACACATTTACTATAGCATGCACATTTTAACATGGGATAGCCATTATCATGGGCCTACATTAACAGCTACCATGCATTAAGAACATCCAGTACAGTAAAACTTTGTTTAAACTGATTAATTTGTGATGGGGGTGGGACCTGGGCACATTTCAGGTAGTGTGTGGTATTTATCACCCACTGTCAATTTTAAAGTTAACATGGGAACATTCTACGCCATCTCAAAAATAGTCAAGTGCACCCAAGCTCCTTGCATATGGCCTTAATGCATAGTAAGCCAAGGAAAGTCTTGTCACACTAATCTGTTATATTTTTCTGAAGGTGTGAATAAATAGGTAGATAAAGATGAGCCAGTTGACATAATGTATCTGGATTTTCAGAAAACCTTTGACAAGGTCCCTCATGGACTGTGCAGCTGCCACAACCACATCACACATGCATGCATCCCTACCACATGCACATGATCCATTTCCCCTGGGCATCTGATGTACTGTGGGCACATGCCAGGCATCCCTACCCTATGAAAACTGGGATCTGCTCCCAACTTTGGAGCATGGTACCTCCACCCCCTCCTCTACCTGTATGACATTTCATCTGCCCCCAGCCACCTATGAATGTGCCTCATGGCCTCACACACCTGTTTCTCCCTCAGTTCTTCCACACATTCCTGTCACCATATGCATGTACCACATGATGATGTCACCAGCTGAGCCCTGCCAGGTCCCACCTAGCAACCACACAGCCCTTATACACAACCTCTGTACACCAGTTCTCATGTGTACTCATCACACTGACAACCACACACCCAGTACCTGCCTCTGCTTCATCACATCTCAGCACTTCTATGGCCCCTTTGACACCTGCCGACAGTCTCTGCTACCTGTCCTAACAGGGGGTGGCTGCTGTTCACACAGTGTTTGCCATCTTCCATAGGATCTAGGGGCACACCCAATTGCCATGATGTGAACTCACCTTTTTTGAAGCCATTCACTATCAGGAGGGACAATGCAGAATATGCACGTGATCTGCAAGCAACATGGAGAGGAGTGACACTTATGTTTTGGTGTGACTGTGGATGGCACTGATGTGTGCCAACCCATTATAAGGGCCATGTTACCAACACAATCCCCAGCACTGTGTCAACAAAACATATCTCAGATCCCCTATGAGTACCTATCCACATGACAGCCTGCGTCATATGCCAGTAAAGTTGGCAGGATATTTTGTAGGATGGCCACCAAAGAGGGAGGCCAGATAGGCCTTGTAACTAGTTGGTTAGCACAGCATGACATCTCTAGTGGTATGGGGCCTGTGAACATTGCAGCCTTGGGGGTTGATATGTGTCCCCCAGTGACACAGCTGAACTACTGGTTATGAGACACATCACTGGACATATGAGGGCTACCTGTTATCTTTGACCCACCACTACACATTGAACAGCTGGTGGGCAATATCAGCAGGCATGACCCCATCACAGTGATGGCACTATGCTGATGGGCTGCCCCACAGGGTGCATAGTAATGGATGCCTAGATTGGTACCTAGTTGCAATATGGTGATGTATGTTGTGGAACAGCATTCCTGACCTGTCCAGGTCCCTTCCACAGTTGGCCACATTTTCATTACATCCACCATTCACAATGCAGTGTCTGCATGACATTTAAATGGGGATGATGTGAGCAGGTGTGTTTATGATTGCAGCTTTGTGTACCTGCTGTTTTCTCTACTGGCTTGGGGCCACTCTGCAGAAATCCTGCCAGTGACAGTACAGGTATGTGTGATCACTGGTCCATGGGTGTGATCTGCATGTCTGTTTCTTCCCCCTTCCAGATTGCATTGATGCAGCATCAGACCCTGTACCTGCAGCTAGCCATGATATGCTGGCAGGGGCTGGGACAGCAGTCTGTGCAAGCTCCATGACAGGGGACAGCCTGGAGGGCACAGAGATTGACTCAGTGTTACAGTCTGCTGGGGATAGCACACTGCAGCCAGACCTGCACCTCACCCTCTCAGAGAAATATGATGACATGATGCCTTCACCTCACTCACCTTTGGAGGAGTCACTGGATCCCGGGAGACACTGGCAGCACTGCAGGCAGATTAAGGAGGCCCATCCTGATGCAGAAGTGGATGCTACCGAGTGCCATCCTGTGTCTATGCTCAGGACTAGGATCCTCCAGGTCATCCAGGAGAATCTGTCAGAGCACAGCAGTGGCATCGAGGCACAGCTGACAGATGTGTTCTGCATGCATGTGTGCATAGCACTGGTGTTGCTATTTGGTATGGGAGGGCACATGCAGGTTGGTGATGGCTGCAAATTGTACCAATGCTACCTTGATGATTTCCACTAACAGGTGATGCACTTTGAAGCATGCCAAGTGGCCAGATGAGTATGCTTGCTACATTGGCAATTACTCTAGGCCTGCAGCTGGACACATGCCCCTGTTCATGGCAGCTACTCACAACTGGAGACACAAAAAGTGAGTGGTAGTGGTCACAAGCACTTTATTAATAAAAACAAAGCCCCAGCGCATTTCAGCAAAGCCTTCATCAGGGGGCTGAGAACTGCAACAGACAATAATAAATAAACAACAAAAACATATCATAAATGTAACATATAAAATATAAAACATTATATATATATAGAAAAATTATATATAAATATATATATATATAGAAAAAGGAATAAAACAAATTAAAAAAATAATTTAAAATTAAACTGTAAATAATGCACACAACTTAAAAATTATATGTGTGAAATAATACTAATGAAGGACAAACAATAACTTAATGGACAAGGTGAAAAGGAATTTATGTCAATCTATCCATATGAAACTATAAGAATACTCACAGTTGTGGATATCAATAGACACTAATGGAGTGCACAGTAGAGTACACACTTGTACAAAAGTAAATTCTGTGGTTGAATGAAACTAAAAAATATTGCAATGTCAAAATTAGCATATGTAAACAAATTTCTATAGAAACTATAAAACTACACCAATAATTATGAATAACGGGAAAACCAGAGCAACCAGACCAGGAGCACACATTAAAAATGAAAAACATATATAATAAAATGCTAATTGTAAAAATAACAATAATAATAAATAATATAAAGAAATGTAAAAATATATATATATTTGAGAATAAATAATCGTAAGTATGGGAGAGACACAGGGAAAAATGTTAAAAATGCATACTTAATACGTTGTGAAAGGGTCAAAATAAATAAATAACGTATGAAGTTATAGTTTCATATGGATAGATTGACATAAATTCCTTTTCACCTTGTCCATTAAGTTATTGTTTGTCCTTCATTAATATTATTTCACACATATAATTTTAAAGTTGTGTGTATTATTTACTGTTTAATTTTAAATTGTTTTTTAATGTGTTTTATTCCTTTTTCTATATATACATTTTTTTATATATACATTTTCTATATATTTGTTGTTGTTAAGTGCCGTCGAGTCGGAGTCGACTCATGGCGATCCTCTGGATAGCTATCCTAAATTATGTTCGGTCTTCAGTCAGGCGGCTCATTGTTGACAGACTGGCACCCGTAGCTGCTGTTATTGTATCGATCCATCTCATTGCTGGCCTTCCTCTTTTGCGTTGACCTTCTATCTTGCCAAGCATGATGTCTTTATCTAATGATCTCTCTCTTCGCATGATGTGTCCAAAGTATGAAAGTCGAAGTCTTGTCATCTGAGCTTCTATATATTTATAATGTTTTATATTTTATATTTTATATGTTACATTTGTGATATGTTTTTGTTGTTTATTATTGTCTGTTGCAGTTCTCAGCCCCCTGATGAAGGCTTTGCAAAACGTGTGGGGCGTTGTTTTTATTAATAAAGCGCTTGTGACCACTACCACTTGCTTTTTGTGTCTCCTGAGTTCCGTGTGAGAGGTTGTTCCTCTTTTGGTTAGCTACTCACAACTGACCATTTCCTCTACTGTTACTTTTAGTGGCATTCCCATGTCCACAGATGTGCCGGTGATGCATATCTTGAGGGCCCCCCCCCCATCAGAGTCACCTGCTATGTTCTGCGGACAAGGAGGTGGTGGACAGTTGTTGGAGGCATCTGCATAGGAGGGAAGGAAGCATATGATTTGTAGCACATTTCACTGTCAAGAGATATCTCTGGGAGTGGCCAGGGCCATCTGTGGGATCCTTGAGAGCCAAGAGCACCATGGCAGTTATATTCACCATGGCAGCTACAGATATGCCATTGGTACAGGAGGTTGAGGCTCCCAAGGTGTGCCACTGGGACACATGGCAGGGGTATCTGCTCATGCTTAGCCATGGTCTCCTCACCCCACCTTTGCACTCCTTGGCCACATAGTTGTTGGCAGTCTTGCTATCAGTGTCATATTGTTCAAATATGCACTGGGCACAATCGGGATCTCACAATTCTCAGGTTTACTCTGTCCTTTCAAGCAGCATATGTCTCTGTGCAAGCACCTACCCATGAGGGACTGTTCATATGGGCAACAGTATGACTAGATTGTTATCAACCATGTGCATAGATCTGCATCAGTCCATGATGCATGTGGAACAGAGGGTGGAACAGATGCAGAGATCCATTGAACAACAGCTGGGGGACCTTATAGATGCGGTGAAAGTTGACTTTATCACAATGAATTAGAATCTACAGACCCTCCTAGTTGTCTGCCTCCTGCAGACCCAGCAGCAGCCCCAAAGGAAGGTGCAAGCAGGCTCTAGCTACCAACAACCATCAGTTGTCCCATCATGCCTGGGGAGAGAGTGTGGCGGACCCAGGAAGACAAAGGCCAAGGATCAGTAGGCAGCCACTGACCAGACACAGCGACACCTTCCATGGCACATGTCCCTCACCTCAGTATGGTTGTTGTACACTGCTGGCCACAACCTGTTTGACTGACTCTGCAACTTCAGCTCTAGCAAATCATGACAGGTTCATGCATCCAGAGGCCAGGACATGGATGCTCACATTATGTGTGCAAGCTGGTATCAGACAGCTGTGAATGCATCCATGGTCCGGGCATGGTGTCCTCAGGGGTTACCCAGTCACACAGCATACATCATTGGGATCATGTGTATATGAGGGGGGGTTGATAGATCATAGGCTTTGTAACAAACACCAAGGGCTATGATTTTTCAAATATTTATTTTTATTTATTCAGCACATTCCCCCCTGAGCTCCACACACTTTTGCCTCATTGCTCCCACTTCTCCTGACTGTCCAAGATACATCTCTGTTGGATATAGGTTAATTGGGAGGGCACAGGACCTACCATCCACCGCCCCATAAGACAGCTGTGGGACAGTATGTACAGATGGGAGCCACCTGTCCCTAGGAACTGAGCTGCATCCGATGATGATGGCAGTGACTGAGTGGACCTCTGTCCTCCTTTGGAGCAGCCCAGCAAGCTATGCTGTAACCATTGTTAATCATTGATGACGATCAGCACACTGTCATCATGTGAGACACATCCTGCAGACCATTGTGGCACCCTTGTCCCATCACTAGTGCCACCTAAGATAATTTATTGCCATTCTTAGACATGCAAGAGTGCCACAAATGATGGCGATACCAGCATTAGTAGGGGCTGATACACATCACGTGGCATCCATTGATTGTCTATCTGGACTGCCAGGTGACTTCCTCTGCACATCCCATTTCATGCTGTGGACCCTGACATGAGACATTGTTCTCTCATGTGCACATACTATTGCAATGTTTCCATGTTCATCACTGGATTCCACCAACACAATACCTGCACACATTGGGTCTGTATCTTTTTGCCACCAATGTACCATGTGAGGTAGTTACGAGTGTGCCGTTGACTGTTATATGGGAGGCACACCATACATGCTGTGTCAATGTGCATCACAGACACGTCTGTGACCAATGGCCTGCTAACTCAAGGCTGTGACATGGTAGGCCACAGGATATCTGATCAGGAGATGGGGGTATCCTCTGCAGACGCATGATGTGTACCCCTTCCCTACCTCTGTGCATTGCCCATGTGTCCATTGGTATATCTATCTCACAGAGACGGTACCTGGTGGAGTCAATGTACACTGTTCTGACCTCTCCCTTTGGATACCTCAACTGACAACATGAATCACAGGTGTGTGCCTATCTCACACCACAACTCATCCTATATCATATATTCATTCATACTGTGACAGGTCCTGTGGGATGGGCACGCATAGTGCCTCTCATTGCCTTTGGCAGCTGTCACATCAGATGATTGGACCCTGACCTGTGGACTCCGACACATGGTTCTGTGTCTATCAGCATTGGTACCTGTAATCTCACATCTGCATCCATAGCCTTGTGGGGACATACATAGTGGGCAGATGGTGGCAGCACTGCAGGTGCTGGCTCCCAATCACACAGTTGGTTGATGTCTCTGGCAGATGCACTCCACTGTCACCACCACCCTGTGAACCAGCAATGCCACAGTCCAGATGGGCCCACCAGCACAGAGGGGAGGCTGGATCATCCTTTGGCATAGAAGACAGCTATGAAGTGTAGTTCCCCGTGCACCCAATCCCCTTGCACAGGTGCAGTTACAGTGATGGCTGACTAATATGACATCCATGTCTGCAGACCCCTCTCATTATCCCACTCTGCAGCCACATGGTTGAGCAGAACATTTGACACTTCTCTGCATTGGTCACTACAACCATATCCAGATGTTGTGTAGGTGGGTGTATTGTTGGCCACTATCTCGATATTGTTGTATTAGGTTTCACATATTAGGTGTGTCAATATGTTCTGTGCCATATTGAACAAACTGATTAGGTTCAGACTGCCATGTCTCAGTCAAGGGCTGGTACAGTCATGGTCATGGTATCCAATGTATTGATAAATTGATACTGGTTGAACTGACAATATTCAGGGCAGCACTTTGGTTTTGGACTGTAGTTGCTGGATGGAACACCATGGACTCGGTCATTCATTATCGCAATCTACCCTTCACATTCCCAAAATCAACAACAGTACACTGTCTATAGGGAGGGATCCAGCATCAGCTGTGTGGAACCAGTTCAGGCTAACATCTGAGATATCAGCAGTCATCTCAATGGTTCTTCCACCCTACCCCATGACGGAGGATTAGTGGGTACAGGGGGCATACATGGTTCAGCTAGCATAGGTTGACACACCTAACAGCTAGATACTTGTTTGGGTTACTGACAGGGACACCTATCAGAGACACATACTGCTTGACGTGTGCACATGGAGATGTTTAACACAGTGACACAACCCATTTTTCCCTTATCAGGTATTCTCAGGTTGTGGCAACACCTTCCTGCAGATATCTATAGATATCTGTGGAGTGGCACAATGGTCATTTACAGAGACCTATCTTACCATCTGCCCATACAGCCCTGGTAGATCAAGCCTCTGTGAGATTTACTTCTCCAACACTATCCTTGGTGCATATGTTTGGGACCTCCTGATTCTGTTTGTTGGGGTCAGGTAGATCTTGTGGGTTCAGTTGTCACAGTCCCACCCTATGGGATCTGTCCTTCATGGTTCATCCCCATGTCTGGCTGGTGGGTTCATGGTTTATGATGTCATCTGAGAGGGTGGAAGTTTCTGCTGTTCCATTCCACACCACCCTGGCATATCTGGTAATGCTATGATTTTTGAGTGGGGACCATTATTGCTCAGTACCTGGGGTACATCAAAGTTTCAGCCAATGATGTGTCCTGCGCTCTTCATATTACCACATCTGTACTCTCATCAGCTGTCCTGACATGGACTGGGGGCCCATAATTGGGCCCTTCTCTACTGGTGAGGCTCCAGGAATTGTTCATGGCTGTGGGAGACCGTTAGTCACAGGACATCAATTCATCCTAACATCAACTATTGGGTGTGGGGTCACCTTAGAAAACACTTGGTGCAGGACATGCGCCTCAGTCAGATCTGCATCTAATGGTGAGTTATCATTTGGTGTGATGTGCTAGCAACATCACATATCCTCAGTACCCCCTTGGCCTCATTGCACCCCACTCTTACTTGGCACATCTGCTGTATGCACTTGGCTATGTTGTTGCTTGTGGGACTCCCTCTCCTTCCATAGAATGCAGACAGAGTACATAATATGGGGCCATTGCTCTCACAGCGGTGATCAGACATCACTACATAGAGCGCAGGGAAGATTTGGGCTTCAGTGATCACATACTTGTTTTTTTTTTCAGCCAGAGACAGTACTAGTTCACAGGCAGTGATGGGGAATCTCTCTTGATCATACCTATTTCTGCACAGACACACACATTGATCAAGATCCACCTCATATTTCAGGTTCATCATATGTATTTATTGACATTTCTCTATCAGAAAACATATGATATGGAACTCAGAGACAGACTATCACATCTTGCACAAGCCCAACTGAGCTAAACACCTCTGAAGAACACCACAACATCCTACTGACAAGCCCACAATATGGGGGGAGATGGCACAGGCTGACTCTCCATTTTGTACAACAGAGAGGTGACATCTGGTCATAGGGAGAGAAGTGATTAAGCCATCAGTCAGTTGGGATACACATCTCTGCTTATGACCCTCCCCCATTGACCAGGGCCCAAAGGACTGCTTGGTGTCTTGAGACACATCTCCAGTTTCTTCATGGAACCATGATATGGCTATGTGAGCACTTAGACCGGCCACATGGCTTAGACCCTGTGCAGGGGGGCCACATCTTCTTCCTCCAAGATTGGTTGACTCAAGGGAGCTCAGACTACATGAGCGCAATTGACACTGGGGACATTTCCTGCAGGGTCTAGATCTGCTGCATAATCCTGTCTGACTGCTGAGTAACCCTGCCATGAAGAGTCATGCACTCAGTCAACACATGCAGCAATCTCACTGGGATTCCTGTAGGGATGTCCCATATATGACTGGACTGGGTTGGACCATGGCCTCCCGGAATTGAGGTCATGGGGCATGTTGTATGCCCAGGTGAAGGGCAAATGTTCCTCCTGGCCATTTGGTAACATAGCTCTATGGTTATTCCTTCTCATCTCCATAAATGGCAGACCTGGGGACCATAGACATTAGGTGAACGCAGATGGTATCAATATCACATGTTCTCCAGATGTGATATCTTATTGACCAGCAAGAGATGGTCCCTATTATGGGCCTTGTTTGCCTGGTGAGGCAGTCCTCCCCCAAGGGTTGTGAGATATCAACTAACACCATGGGGTGCTCAGTCCATTCATATGTTCATATACACCTGTGGAGCTGCATTTATATTACACATGTAGATGCTATCCACCAACAGTTACAGACACTAGGAATGACATGGCATCACTGGGAGCAATCATATGGGGGGGGGGGTGTTGCAGACCCATTGAATACTACAGAACCTCAGTACACATTGCACCTGGTAACTACTGGCACCACCTACAAGGAGACCCCTGGTGGCATTTTATATATGTATATTGTCGTGCACCGCCCTGGTGGCCAGTGGTCGTAAGGGTAGGTGAGACACAAAAATTATTTTATTATGAAAGGAGGGTCTTTTAAGAGCCAGGTGTAACCTGGTCTTAGCAGTTCAGCTCCTAAGAAAAATTGTGAATGCAGAGTAGAGGGTTAACAAGGCATTTATTTCCCTTTACGCATAAGATTCAGCTGGGTTACAACCTAAAGAAAAAGTCCTTAACTTCAGGAATGAAATCAACTCAGGTTAACGGAAAAACTGTTATGCTTCACAGTTATAACAATGCTTAGTTAAGCTTTCCAGAGTATAGTAAATGTTTCAGCACTCTTCTTCCATTTAGAAAATGAATAACATTCTGAAGATAACATATATCATTCACAGGTTTAACAGTGACTCTGCACTGCCTGAAATACACAAAGAACAGTCCATCTCTTCCTGAGATAAAAGGCTTGGCTCTACAAGTTCCACTTGCATCGGCTCAGAATTATCTCTGTCTGTATCAAAGGTTTCACTGGCTATAATTTCTGGCCAGGCCCTAGTCCTGTTCTCTAGATGTTTAAAGAGTTCCTCTAGTGTTTGCCAATGAGCATGGCCTACCCTCGGGCGTTGGCTACTTGGCTTATGAGAGGTAGCTTTGCTTTCCTTTCTCACAGGTTTAGCATTACTTTCAAAAGGTTTTTTATAAGGTAAGGTTTTCTTCATAGAAACAGAGTCAGCATACCTTGGCTTCCAGCAGCATATAGAACTGGGATTTCCTCCTTCCCGTAGTTCTTCAGGAACACAATGCCTGTGCCAGTCTCCTCTCTGAAAGCTTCTGTTACCTTTTGGATTAGCCCCAGGTTCCTCTGGTCCAAGCAGACTTCTTTCTTTCCCTCTGCTTTGCCTCCAAAGGTGATTGTTCCTTTTCCCAGCACTAGTTTCCCAAGTGCTTCTTTCTGCTTGGTCCTTGCTTGTGGTGCTTCTTTCTCGTAAACCTTCAGCTTTACCTCCAGTTCCACACCTGCAAGCACTTCTCTGCCCTCTCCAGTCTCCAGTCTTCCATTTATAAAGCTCTCCTGTGTTTGAGCTTTCCGGGCTGACTGTCAGGTGCTCTCGATTAGCTAAGTGTGTCCACTCAGGTTCTGTGAGTGCACGCCTGCTCCCTCTAGCTGTTCTGTGCGGATATTGCATCTTGTGCACATCTTTTTCCTCATGAAAAACAGCTTCTTCTCCTGCATTTTTACTTTCATCAGCCCCTGCTGCATGACAATATGTATTTGTTCCCACTAGGCCACAAACTGAGTTATGCAGGTCATTGAACTGAGATGGTTTTACTCAAGGTAGGCCAACCAGAGGCATTGACTGGCAGGATGCTGCCAACAGACAGATACCAGGTGCAACATGCCCATCCTACGTAGCTGGCAAGGTTGGCACCTGCTTAGCTGGTGTGCACAATATGCATATGGCAGCTGATACATGCCATGGGCAATATCACATCTGATTAAGCAGGTGCATGGATAGTTGCCATTACACAGCCCATGGGATGACCACATGTCCTAATAGGTGATATTCACATCCCCATTTTGTATTGTCCCCAGCTATGTTGAGGGGCACCCATACAGTGCCAACCAGCACACTGACAGTCAGTATATACTAATGGCTCATAGACAGCAGTCTCTGTATAGTCTTACAGTACACATAAGTGGAGGAGTGGAAGAGTGGCCTAGTGGTTGGGGCAAGGTACTTCAGGCCGGAAGGTCGGGGGTTCAAATCCCACTAGAGGACAGCAACCTTGGGCTGGAAGGACTGGGGTTTCTAGTCCCACAGGTGCTCCTTGTGGTCTTGGGCAAGCCACTTAACCCTCCATAGCCCATGTTCCCTGTAAATAGTTATCTCCAAGTTATAATGCCCTGTTCAATGTAATTTCAGTTTGTTCAATGTAAACCACACTGATGCAGAATAGCACGGTATATAAGAAAATGTAAATAAATAAATAATAATAAATAATATGATGCTGGGGAATTCACCTCTGCTTGTGAGTGCTGAGACAATGGCAGATTGTTCAAACTGTCCATGATCTCAAGTGGCACAGCCATGCTTGGCCCACACTCTGGCCAATAGTCAACTAAAGCCAAGGTGGGCACCATGTTTTTCGATACCTCAAAGATATCCGCATCATCTTGACACAGTACAACTCATTTAGCAGGGTGACAGCGGGATTCAGGTGGTCTCTCCAATGGACACTGACAGCTGCAGATTGGTTCAGTACTGTTTCCAGCATATCCATAGCTATGGTGGGGCCTAGCTTTACATCTAGTTGCCAGTCAATTACAATGGATATCCCCACAGCAGGCTTATCCATGCAGGATGTGATGTCGTCTGCAATCATTCATAGCACAGGAGGAGTAATCCGTAGATATTGTGAGAGAAGATATAGTCACTAAGTCCAGGTTGGCATGACACTTGTGATATAGACATTCAAAGCATGGACAGGGGTGGCCCAAAGGGGCGTGCAGGGCCATGTACAGATATACATTGTGAGCCTCATTTGCATAAGGAGCCTCATTTGCATAAATATTTGCATATCATTAACAATGTACTTTAGTAAACATGCCTCTTAATGAGTGTCTGGAAAAAGAAAGACTAACAGATTTCTAGATTACTAAGCACTATAAACACTGACTATTTAAAACCCAAAGCAAAGCCATTGTATCATAACAGTACTACCAGGACTCACAAAGCACCATACCCTACCTATCAAAAGGCAACGCTGCAAATATTAAACCAATACATCTCAGAGAATACCAATACATCTCCTACTGTGGAAAGAGAACAAGTGGGACTGTCAAACAGAAACTACATGAACAGAATACCTCAGCTTGGTTACACATGCAGAAAATAGACCGTCACCACACAAAGAACAAGGGATTACAATTTAGAAATAGGAAGATAATTAAATTGGGAACCCCAAAAGCCAAACATGAAATGTACAACAACACTGGAGAAATAAAATTATAAATTAATTTCCTCTTGCACTAAACAAAAACGCAAAGACGTTAGCGATACACATTTCTCAGACCTGTCATATTCCAGTTAATAACTTGATGTTAGTATCCACTTGGGCACAAATGACCTGGCTAGAAACAGTGCCTCTACAGCCCAAAAGGACTTCCAATCTCTGGGAGAGAAACTCAAGCCCATTGTTAACACTGTTGCATTCTCAGAAGTTCTACCTGTTCTTCGTAAGGGGACAAAAAGGCTGCATCGCATTAACAGCTTTAATACATGGCTCCAGACTTGGTGCAAACAAGAAGGATTTAGATTTATTGGCAACTTGGGCAACAGATGGACCAACAAGAGACTATACTGTGCTGATGGATTACGTCTCTCTGTCACAGGGAAAAGAAACCTAAGTGAAAAATCCAGGCAGTATGTGGATATGCATTTAAACTAGGAAAAGGGGGTGCCGGATGTGGAAGGTCCCAAAACAGTAGCCTAATGTTTGTTAAACGGTATAGCACAATATCATCACTTGAAATCCGTTTAATATTTTAAACCCACCAACCAAGAACCTGCTACTTATGTCACCACGCTCAATATATCGTTATATAGAACACTGGCCTCAGTAGAATCTTATAGCACTACAGCAAGGGTATAAACCCATTAACTGTGCCACTCATCACATCAATGGCCGACTTCGTATAACGATATATCATAGAGCTTAATCTGCTGCACTTATACTCAGTTATTAATCTCTCTTTACATTCTCATGTAAGCTGAAAAAATACAAACATATAACAATCTATTACATATGTGCTCAGCTAATTATCACTCTTTACATATTCATATAAGCCAAAACAGTATAAACATGCAACTATAAAAATATATAATTTATGTGCCAATTTCACAACGTATGTCTTCTGCCATCAATCACTCATCTCATTTCTAATAGTACTAAAGAATTAAATATATTGTTCAACAATGATAGCCAATGTGCGGGACTCAAGATTCTACAGACAGTCTGATGTTGGCTTCTTATAATATTCAACAGCTTCTTATGATATCTGATGAATCAACCATTATAAAACAGTTCTTGGAATCCGATGGTGAATCTAATGTTAGAAATCAAAGCTGGATGTAGTCACTTAACTTATCGACAGCAAACCACCAACGGACTGGAGTAAAATCACTCCCGCTGTGCAATCCAACGCCTGCTATGGGCACCCCCTGCGTTTCACTTCAAGGTTTCATCAATGTGGAAGGTCAACATCTGCATGCCACCCCCTGCAAAAGCAGAATAACACCAGAAACAGCCACACTTTTAAACCACACATCAAAAGCAAGTGGGAAGAAGTGGAAGAACAAAATCAATGCAAAATACACACAAGCCAGGTAAATGCTGGAAAGCAATGAGCACAAATGCTCAAAGCTTAGCCAAAAAATTCCAGACCTGGAAGCCCTAATGGTGGAAACGGATTTGGACATCGTGGCCATTACAGAAACATGGTTTAATGAATTGCATGATCGGGATATAGCCATAGCTGGCTGTAATCTATTCAGAAGAGACAGAAAAAATGGAAAAGGAGGAGGAGTAGCCTTGTATGTCAAAAGCAATAATAAATAGAAAAAATACCCCAGCACTCAAAACCTACCGTGTAAATAAATCACTAATCATAAATAAATAGATAAATACACTCTCTTTTTGTCGGAGTAACCATTCAAGAGGAAGCAGGAATTGTACCCACTCCTCGCCGTGGTCAGTCCATTTTAATCATTTTAAATGCTTGAAAAACTTAGCTTTTTTGCTTCAAAATCAGCCATCACAGAATCCAAAAGACACAACGTGCCACGTTTCGAGCCAGCCATATCATCTGTGGCCCTGCATCAGGTGAAAGTTGTCGAATCCCAAAAGTTGGCTTTGAAATAAATCACAACGGTTAGGTTTAAAAAGGATAGCGTGTGACGTCATTGTACACGGAGAAATCAGCATGGCCAATCGGCCGGCCAAGCGTAGCAAGCACATGGTGTATGGGAAAACCCACAGCAAGGGAATCCCAATGATGTCATTCTTATTAGATTCATCACAATATAGTCTGCCATTCCACAGAGGCATTAAGACCCCGAGGAAAGACCGTGTCCAACTTAAAAATCCATCGTTGTTCAATACGTTGTAATTTTGCAGTACGGTCCCCCCCTCAAGGATCACTAGGGACATAATCCAAGACCCGCCAGTATAACTGATGAAACAGATGATTTTCTTGAAGGCAATGAGTGACCATAGGCGCAGACAGCACTTTCATCCGCAAACGGGACGCATGTTCGCCAAGACGGATTTTAGCTTTGCGAGTGGTGCGACCCACATAGAGCAGTCCACAAGGACATTTTATGAGATAGACAACGAAAGAAGAATCACAGTCAGTACGCCAATGGGAGCGGTGAACCACAGATGTTGGAGGCTACTGTGGCCCCCTCGATTGCCACCATTTACATGGCTATTTTTGAGGATAGATACATCTATACCTCTCCCCTGTTTCAATATGTACTGTTTTGGCGACGTTTTTTGGATGATGTATTTTTTCTGTGGTCAGGTTCTCAGGCAGATCTACAGTTATTTGTGAGCTCTTTAAATATGCATTCTTCTCATATTCAGTTCACTGCCATGTTTGACCGGCGGTCTATTCAATTTCTAGATCTCACAATTTTTCTGTCAACAGAAGGGATAACTACCACATTATTCAGAAAGCCAGTCCAACGCAATACATTACTTAAATTTTCCAGCTTTCATCCTCCACCGCTAAAACGGGGTCTCCCGTTCGGTCAATTTTTGAGGCTGCGCCGAAACTGTTCATCGTTGGATGATTTTCAGAAATCTGCTGTGGATTTACAGAGCCGACTATTAATCAGAGGGTACCCCCTGTCCTTAATAAAGAAGTCCTATAAGCGGGCTCGGTTTTTTCATCGGGAATGGTTGTTTTTTCCACGTTCATCAGCTGATTTGGAGGAGGATGGCTTTACAGGTATTTTTCCCTATTTGGTTGGAGTTCCTAAATTAGTGAACATCAGGTTGCAAGATCCGAGGCCACATGGTTTTACCAAAGGACGGTCTTGCCAAACAAATCTGATTGAGTTCTTTGACTGGGTGACCAAGGAACTAGATCAGGGGCATGTCATCTACCTGGATTTCAGCAAAGCCTTTGATACTGTTCCTCATAGGAGGCTTGTCAATAAACTCAGTAGCTTGGGGATGGGTCCCAAGATGGTAAACTGGATTAGAAATTGGTTTACTGACAGACAACAGAAGGTGATGGTACATGGAGCTCACTTGGATGAGAGGAAGGTGATTAGCAGGGTGCCCCAGAGTTCGGTCCTGGGCCCGGCACTGTTCAATATATTTGTGAGTGATATTGCTGAAGGACTGAATGGAAAAGTCTGTCTTTTTGCAGATGACACAAAAATTTGCAACAGAGTGGACTCCCCCGAGGGAGTGGTTAACATGAGGAAAGATCTACAAAAGCTGGAAGACTGGTCTAATGCTTGGCAACTACGATTTAATGAGAAAAAGTGCAGTGTCATGCACGTGGGTAGCAGAAATCCAAGGGAAATGTATGCGATAGGGGGCGAGAGGTTGGTATGCATGGTTCAGGAGAAAGACCTTGGTGTGATTATCTCTGATGATCTCAAGGTGGCAAAACAGTGCGACAAGGCAGTGGCAAAAGCCAGAAGGATGTTGGGCTGCATACAAAGAGGGATTACCAGCAGAAACGAAGAGGTACTTATGCAACTGTACAAGTCACTGATGAGGCCTCACTTAGAATACTGTGTTCAGTTCTGGAGACCATATCTTGCAAAAGATGTAAAAAGACTGGAAACTGTTCAGAGAAAGGCGACCGAAATGATTTGGAGCCTGTGTCAGAAGCTTTACGAGAAGAGACTTGAAGACCTAAATATGTACACTTTGGAGCAGAGGAGGGACAGGGGAGTTATGATTCAGACCTTTAAATACTTAAATAGAAATGATGAACAAACAAACCTCTTCTAAAGACGTGGAAGCTGTAAAACTAGAGGGCATAACATGAATCTGCAAGGTGGTAAATTGAAAGGCAATGTCAGGAAATATTTCTTCACTGAAAGGGTGGTGGATGCTTGGAATGCCCTCCCGATGGAAGTGGTGGGGGCAAACACGGTGACGGAATTCAAAACGGCATGGGACAAACACAGTGGATCCCTTTACAGCAACAGGATAAAAACAAAATAAACGGTACCATCTAACTTCTGAACAATCTAGCATCTCAACAAATAGGGGTGTCCTACATGGAGTGGTGGGTTCACCCCTAAACAAAGACATGGGGAGGGGTGGCCTGCACAGAGCGACAGATGCACCTACTCTTGCCATCTTTCTGGGCAGACTAGATGGGCCATGCTGGTCTTTATCTGCCGTCACTTACTATGTTACTGTGTAATAAATTAAAAATAAAAACGATTTTTCTACTTTGTTTGGACATTTTATTTTTCAGTTGCAATTGCTCCAGTCACTTTCTTCTGGTTTCTTCGTGTCTTCTGCGAGCTGTCCATTTGTCCTTTCTTCTCTCTTCTAGATTTTCCCCATTCTCTTTCTATATCTGCTTTAGCATACTGATCTTTCCCCTTTTGCTTTTTACCCCATTTCTTTCCTTATTCATCATCCACTTATATTTCACCTTTCCATTCTCAATCCCCATTTACCCTCCCAATACCTGGCCCATCGTAGATTTTTCTTCCCTCCCACACAAAATCGTTTCCCCTCTCCATTCTCATTCTCCATCCCCAAATCAGCTTCCTTCTAGTTCTAGACCCACCCAGCATCCGCTCCCTTCTAGTCCCATTCTCCCATGCCCCCACATCAGCCCCATATCCAGTCCCATTCCAACCCCCCATCACCCATTGACATTCCAAGCTCCCCCAGCAGCCAATTTCCAATCCTAGCCCCCCATCAGCCCATTTCCAGCCCTATTCCAGCTCTAGGGTTGCCAACTTTTTCACCGAGAAAAACCCGACACCTGTGGCTCGCCATGCTCCACCCATTCTCCGCCCCTAGTCCCACCCCTGCCCCGCCCCCCAGCCCCACCCACAAAAATTACCGAGGATACGTGTAGGCTAACTTCCTTGGTCAGATAACAATTAAACTGGGAACCCCAAAATCCAAACATGAAATGTACAACACTGGAGAAATAAAACTATAAAGTAATTTCCTCTTGCACTAAACAAAAACGCAAAGATGTTAGCAATACACACTTCCCAGACCAGACATATTCCAGTTAATAAATTCAAAATAAAAAGTATTTTTCTACCTTCTGTTTGGGCGTTTTATTTTTCAGTTGCAATTGCTCCAGTCACTTTCTTCTGGTTTCTTCGTGTCTTCTGCGAGCTATCCATTTGTCCTTTCTTCTCTTTTAGATGTTTTCCATTCTCTCTCTATTTCTGCTTTAACATACTGATTGTTTCCCTTTTGCTCTTTCCCCCAATTCTTTCCTTATTCCTTTATCATCCGTTTAAATTTCACCCTTCCATTCTCAAGCCCCTCTTACTCTCCCAATACCGGCCCATCATAGACTTTTCTTCCACACAAAATATTTTTTCCCCTCTCCATTCTCATTCCCCATCCATTCTAGTCCTCCCCCCAAATCAATTCCCTTATAGTTCTAGGCCCACCCAGCATCCACTCCCTTCTAGTCCCATTCTCCCATGCCCCACATCAGCCAATTTCCAGTCCTATTCCAGCTCTTCATCAGCCCATTTCCAGTGCTAGCCCTCACATCACAGGCCATTTCCAGTCCTAGCTCCCCCCCCACAATCACAGCCCATTTCCAGTCCGAGTCCCCCCGCACCATCACAGCCCATTTGCAGTCTGAGTCCCCCCGCACCATCACAGCCCATTTGCAGTCCTAGCCCCCCTAATCACAGCCTATTTCCAGGCCAAGATCCCCCTTCCTCCACCATAGCCCATTTCCAGTCCAAGTTCCCCCCCCCCATAGCCCTTTTCCAGTCCAGGTCCCCTCCACCCCCATCACAACCCATTTCCAGTCCATGTCTCCCCCCCCCCATAACCCTTTTACAGTCCAGGTCCCCCCCCCATCACAGCCTATTTCCAGTCCAAGTCCCCCCCCCATAGCCCTTTTCTTTTCCTGGTCCCCTCAACCCCATAAAAACCCATTTCCAGTCCATGCCCCCCCCCCATAACCCTTTTACATTCCAGGTCCCCCCCCCCCCCCATCACAGCCTATTTCCAGTCCAAGTCCCCCCCTTAGCCCTTTTCCTGTCCAAGTCCCCCCCCCCCTTAGCCCTTTTCCAGTCCAAGTCCCCCCCTTAGCCCTTTTCCAGTCCAAGTCCCCCCCTTAGCCATTTTCCTGTCCAAGTCCCCCCCTTAGCCCTTTTCCCAGTCCAAGTCCCCCCCCTTAGCCCTTTTCCAGTCCAAGTCCCCCCCCTTTAGCCCTTTTCCAGTCCAAGTCCCCCCCCCTTAGCCCTTTTCCATTCCTAGTCCCCCCCTTTAGCCCTTTTCCAGTCCTGGTGGCCCCCCTTAGCCCTTTTCCCGTCCAATTCCCCCCCCCCTTAGCCCTTTTCCAGTCCAAGTCCCCCACCCCCCTTAGCCCTTTTCCAGTCCAAGTCCCCCCCTTAGCCCTTTTCCAGTCCAAGTCCGTCCCCCCCCCTTAGCCCTTTTCCAGTCCAGGTCCCCCCCACCACAGCCAATGCAGTCCTTGCCCCCCCCCCCCCGACCAGCATCGCGGCTGTCTGAGGCTTCAGAGGGAGCCGGGGAAGCCGCGCGAGGCCCCGGCTCCTTCTGAACAGCCACCAGCGTGAAAAGCCTTTTCCTTCACGCTGGCGGCTGTTCCTGTGAAGCCGCGAATGCTGGGAAAGGTTAAAGGGCAACCTTTAACCTTTCCCAGCATTCGCGGCTTCACAGGAACAGCCGCCAGCGTGAAGGTAAAGGCTCTTCACGCTGGTGGCTGTTCAGAGGGAGCCGGGGCCTCGCGCGGGCTTCCCCGGCTCCCTCTGAAGCGGAGAAAAGCCGGTTTTTTTGCTCTGGCCGCTCCCGATCTTGCGGCCAGAGCAAAAAAACCGGCTTTTAAAGGGCCGGTTTTGCCTCTGCGCCGGCAGCCGGCCTGGCCGTGGAAAAACCGGCCAGGCCGGCTGAAAACCGGCCAGTTGGCAACCCTATCCAGCTCCCATCAGCCCATTTCCAGTCCTATTTCAGCTCCCATCAGCCCATTTCCAGTCCTATTCCAGCCCAACATCCATTTGCAGTCCAAGCTCCCCCCATTAGCCCATTTACAATCCTATCCCAGCTCCTCATCAGCCCATTTCCAATCCTAGTCCTCTCATCACAGTCCATTTCCAGTCCTAGTCCCCCCACCATCACAGCCCATTTCCAGTCCAAGTTCCCCCCATTGCAGCCTGATTCCAATCTTAGCCCCCCATCACAGCCTATTTCCAGTCCTTGCCCCCCCCCATTACAGCCCATTTCCAGTCCAAATTCCCCACTTTACAGCCCATGTCAAATCCAAGCTTCTCCTCATCAAAGCCTGATTCCAGTCCTAGCCCCCCCCCCCATCAAAGTCCATTTCCAGTCCAAATTTGCCCCATCACAGCCTGATTCCAGTCCTAGCCCCCCCCCCCCGAAGAGCCCCGCGGCTGTCTAAGGGGCTGGAGAGGGAGCCGGGGAAGCCCGCGTGAGGCCCTGGCTCCCTCTGCACAGCCGCCAGCATGAAGCGTTATTTCCCTCATGCTGGCAGCTGTTTCTGTGAAGCTGTGAATGCCGGGAAAGGTTAAAGATCATTTCCGGGTCCTCGCACGGGCTTCCCTGGCTCCCTCTGCAGCTGTCCATCATGCGAAAATGAAGTTTGTGTGGGACCCCTGAAGCGCGGGTCCCTGTGTGAACTACATTATTGCACAATGGACGGGCCGGCCCTGAGCATGGACATATTCTGAGGTGGACCAGGACTCACAATTTCTGACAATGTTTGCTGGAATTGCTGCATCACACTATTTAATACCAGCATGTGGGTCATCCAGGGCTTCCTCTCCACCTTTGACTTTACCTTCATATGGGTCATGCACAGCAGAGGCACATTTTTCTACTCTGCTAGCCATCATCATTACATGCCACAATGGTATTTGTCTTCAAGGGGAGGCTGTCATCCTGGCTGGGAGTTGGCTAGCTGTCCCTTGATCATGCATCTGTTGAGGACTGACAACTTATGAAATTGACACAGACATTGGCACTTTGTTGTAAAACAGTCCTATCCTTTCAATTGTGTGGAACTGTTAGGTTAAGGAATCTCCCCAGCAACTTTGCCATTGACATTATTCTTTTTACAGCTGCTCCTCCATTTATGTGAACTCTTTTCACATGGCCTGCATGTCCATTTACATGTTGAGCAGCACCCCCACCAACCCACCTATTTCTTTGCCACATCATTAGCAGATTCTTGTATTACAGTCATATAACAGCCATCGTCACATCCCCCTCTAGCAGCCACCCATCTCATCAGCATTTTCCTGCAGGCCCCTGATGTTGCAAATATATGATGCTAGTGGAGTCACTGACATGGTTATGGCCCAGAGAGGTCTTGCTTCAACAGGAATTGACAGGAACATTATATCAGCATGCAAATATAGGTGGAACCTTGGTTCTTACCCCAGTATAGACTTGACTTTATTTATTTATTTTATTTATTTATTTATCTATTTCTTCTATACCGCCCCTTCCAGAGATCAGGGGCGGTTTACATGGAACAAGTAAACAAATTTGTATACTAATGTATACATTACATGGAACAGAGATTTTTTAACTTTATACAGATAATGGTTATTAACAGAGATTTATAACATTGTAACTTTATACAAATAACTGTGCATTAATTGTCGAAACTATTTACATTTTATATACATTAATAAGCTTCTGTAGCGTAGTGTTGATCAGAGTTTTTCTACCTTTTTATAGGTAGTCAGAGTTTTCTACCTTTGATATGTGTGTGTGTGGAGGAATTTATTTCCTTTTTTCATCTCTTGGGAGTATTTTGGGGTGTATGTGGTGGGAGTATGTGGTGGGTGTATGTGTGTGGGTAGTTGAGTGTGGTTTTAGGGCTTTGTGTTTGAGTGTTTGGGGATGGTGTGTGGTTGGACTTGGGGATATGGGATTTCATAGTGTTCGGAGAAAAGGTATGTCTTGAGTTCCTTTCTAAATTGGGTGAGGTCTTTTATGATCCGAAGGTTTATTGGGAGATTATTCCAGAGCATGGGGGCAGTGAATGAGAAGGCTCTGGTGCTGGTGGATTTTTTAGTTTTTTTGAATGAATTTGGTATTTCAAGTGAGTGTGTTGCGTTTAGTCTGCGAGTTTAGAGTGCAGCAGCTGTGCCAGGCCATCATCTGCCATCCTATAGGCACTCCTTGTGGCCTTGGGAAAGCCACGTAACCCTCCATTGCCTCAGGTACACATAGATTGTGAGCCCTTTGGGGACGAGGGAATATATCAAGTACCTGTTTGTAGTAATTACATAATGTAAACGGCTTTGATTGAAGGATAAGGCAGTATAGAAAACTGGTTAAATAAATTAATTAATAAATCTCTGCCTCTATAACATAATAGATACTACACATGAGCATGTGGGTGTGGAATGTAAAGGCATAATGTTCAGTTATGTCTGTCATTATGTCTATGAGCTTACACAGGGCACACTTACAGGCAAAGAGCTGCTGTATGAGCTGTCATCTGGCCTGGGTACCTGCCCCTATGTTGTCCTGGCACATGCAGGCCAGCACTCAGGATCTTACTCTAGATCAGGGTTGATATTGAGTGGGATTCTATGCCTGACTGCAATATTGTGTAGTATGCAGCAGGCCACTATGATTTCAGACACAGTGAGAGGCCGGTATTGTAAGGCACCACCAGATTAATCCAAACACCTGAAGTGACTTTTCAAAACACCAAAGGTGTGCTCTATGACAGAGCGGGTTGTGGCATGTGCCTCATTGTAGATGGTCTCTGCACATGACCTTGGGAACCTCACAGTGGTCAGCAACCAGGCCCTGCACCCATATCCTACATCACCTGTGGGGAGAAAATTGGGGACTGTTAAGTACATTGCATCTTGACAGCTGCAGCCATACTGCCTATGAGGCCCTTGCTTATGTGATCCTTGCAGTGAAATGATTGATACATATGCCCAGCAGTCTTAAGACAGGGGGAACAATGGAGTGGCAAATGGGTGTGATCACAGTGTACACATGGCCTAATGCACAACAAAGTGAATTTGAGGAATGCTATGCTGATGCTGACCTTACTGATAGTGGAATCACAGTGCTTCAGAGATGTGAACTCTACAGGTTGGTCAAGGCTGGAGAGTTTGGAGTTTCCTAGTGTGCAATGGTCAGGCAATCCAGCTGTTGTGACTACTCAATCATGATGCACTCTAGGACCTGCAGTGAGTCTCACACTATATACAATGAAAGACTCACAGAAGTAAACTTCAGTGGGTTGCCATAGCACTGGTACACATCTGGGTTGGAGCCCAGAGAATGTTACATGGGTTTTGAACACCTCATGTTCCAATTGGGGTTTCCTACAGGTACCAGATGCACACAACATGCTTGATCCAGTCCTGGCTTTTCACCAATGGCTTTCAGGGAGTGTTAGGCAGAAGATTTCAGATGGGTCCATGATGTCGGGATCAGGCATGTGGGCAGGATCTGGGGGCCACTGGGAACCATAGATCCTTGGTAATGGATGCCACACAGTGCTGCCTTTCACACATTCACCCCCTAATGCAATTGGGAATGAGCAGCCATGATAGGCAGGGGGTCACATGAGGGTGCAGATATACCTGGGGAGCAGTGCATTATTGATCATGATAGAAAATAACACAAAACCAACACAGTGGAGATTACTATCTCAGAGCTGGGACTGACATTGAACCTGTGACCTTGCAGGGTGTGGACATTTCATTCTATGCTGATGTCAATGGTGTCATATGTGGGTGGGCTGAACTGTGCATGTTATTGCATTTCACCCTGCCTGCTGCATACATATCGGACTGGGGCATGCATAAAATTCCCTCAAGTTAGCCTTGGTGCAGCATTGGGGCTGGTAGGTTTACACAAATATTGTGGGATTGCATGTGACAGGATCTGCTTACTCACCCTCTTGGAATGATTTGGCAGAGTCAGCAGGTGCAGGGTTTCTAGGTTGCTGAGTTCCAGCTGGGGGGAGGTCACTCAGTCCAGCATCTGAGGCCAGAGAATCCTGATGCATTCTGGGATGTGTGGTCTGGCTGGCACTATGTACTCTCAGCTTATAGAGACTGCACACTTCACAGGGCTGCAATTAGATAGGGACTCATCCGGGCTACAGCACACATAATGTGCCAATGGTTGTCTACTTACGGGGTTCGTTGGATGTGATATGCAGGCAGTGCTATCTTTCCGACATTCTCCTTCTGATAGAGTGTGGAATGTTTTGCACTGAATACGAGGGGACATATGTGGGAATACGAAAAGGACATAGCATGGCAAGGCAAACACTGACAAATCATTTTGCCACCTCTGAGCTGTTAATGGATTCAAACCTGTGACCTCAGGATCTGTGGTGGTTTAATTCAGTGCTGTAGTTGGGAAAGCCATCTGCAAGCATAGGTGGCAAACATTCTGGAGGGTAGCTCAGTGTTTGTGTAGTGGATTTGATGCTGCATCAGGAGGATTACAATGGTTATAGGGTCACCAAGTTAACTAAGCCATTGTCAGCTTCATGCTCACAGTAGTTGCAGAGGGCTAGCAGTCGCCCCTACACTCAATTCCCACAGCTACCAGGTTCTGGGTGCAGGTGCTGATTTACCAGGTCTGTTATTTGCAACTGTCAGATTATGACTCTTTCCAGCCTGTGATCACATATTCATCATGTGCTGTTTATGGTCCCTGTTCTGGAGTGCAGGTCAGGTCTCATGTCCCAGGATGCAACAGCTTCTTTTGGCCATAGAGGCTGGGATGTGTGATATTCTTGCAGCAGCAACACTGTGAAATGGTGACGCTTCACCTTCCCTCGGGATATGACTGCTCCAGATGCACACACCAGGCTCGATCCAGTCCAAGTCTGACCATTCACAAGGTCCCTCAACAGAGACTTTTGGCAAAACTAAAGAGTCATGGGATAGGAGGCAGTGTACTATTGTGGATCAGGAACTGGTTAAAAGATAGAGAGCAGAGGGTAGGGCTAAATGGCCAATTTTCCCAATGGAGAAAGGTGAATAGTGGTGTACCGCAGGGATCTGTGCTGGGTCCGCTGCTTTTTAACGTATTCATAAATGACCTGGAAAGTGGAATAACGAGTGAGGTTATCAAATTTGCAGATGACACAAAACTATTTAAAGTTGTTAAAACCCAAGAGGATTGTGGAAAATTGCAAGAGGATCTTGATAAATTGGAAGACTGGGCATCAAAATGGCAAATGAAATTTAATGTGGAGAAGTGCAAGGTTATGCACCTAGGGAAGAACAACCCAAACTATGGTTACACAATGCAAGGTTCCATATTAGGAACCACCACCCAGGAAAAAGTTTTAGGCGTCAGTGTGCAGCGGCGGCCAAGAGAGCAAATAGAATGCTAGGTATGATAAGGAAAGGAATGGAAAATAAAAGAAAAGATATTATAATGCCTCTATATCGTTCCATGGTGAGACCGCACCTTGAATATTGTGTGCAATTCTGGTCGCCGTATCTTAAAAAGGATATAGCGATTTTAGAAAAGGTTCAGAGAAGAGCCACCAAAATGGTAAAGGGGATGGAAGGATACTCCTATGAAGAAAGGCTAAAAAGGTTAGGGCTCTTTAACCTGGAAAAGAGACGGCTGAGGGGAGATATGATAGAGGTCTATAAATTAATGAACGGAGTGGAACAGGTAAACGTAGATCGATTGTTTACCATATCAGAATATAGAAAGACTAGGGACATGCAATGAAGCTACAGGGTAAACTATTTAAGACTAATAAAAGAAAATATTTTTTCACTCAACGTGTAATCAAACTCTGGAATTTGTTACCGGAGGATGTAGTAAAGGCTGTTAGTGTAGCTGGGTTTAAAAAAGGTTTGTACAAGTTCCTGGAGGAAAGGTCCATAAACCATATTAAGAAGGGACCCAGGATATCAATGCTTGACCCAGTACAAGCATTGTGGAACCTGTGTCTCTTGGGGAAACTGCTAGGTACATATGACCCAGATTGGCCACTGTTGGAAACAGGATACTGGGCTTGATGGACCTTGGTCTGACCCAATATGGCATATCTTATGTTCTTATGTTCTTATGACCCCATAATTGTAGGAGCCTGTTGTATTGCATTTAGGGTTACTGTCTGTGAATTGTGTAATGTGCTTCCTCAGGCGTTGCAAGCCTGGTTGGGGTTGCTAAGATTTCAGACTATGTGGAAAACGTGGCTTTTAACTGGTACTTGAGCGGTGTTGGAGGGGGGGGGGGTTGGAGGTTGTATTGAAGACTGGTTATTTGGCTGATGGGTATAGGTTAGGGAGGGGGTGGGGAAAGGGATAGGGGTTTAGAGTCGGGGGATGGGGTGTAGGGTACAGATAGGGGGTGGTTGAGGGTGGAGGGTGGGGGTGGGGGTGGAGAATGGATGGTTTGAGGGGATGAGTATTGAGGTTTTGAATAGTTTATATTTTTAAACTGTGTACGCCCTTTTCATTGAATGTATTTTCAGAAAGGTGGCTAACATCTTTTGTAAATGCATAACTAAATATTTGTAAATAATTGTGTTAAGAGCAAGTATGTACTCTGGGACTACATGTCCCAGAAAGCAATGGAGTGAACCCAGGACTGGCTCATGCCTGTAAGACAGATCTGGAGCCTTTTGCCAGCCATACTCCATGCCATAGTAACCAGGGATCCAGCATGCTATTGCATGTGGTTGGCTTCTGTAGATTCTGTGGGTATTCCATTGACAGAGGCTTCATGACCTTGGGAACTTGACAGACTTGTTTCATGATACATTGTTGCTTCTAAGGCACCCCTACATCACTATGTGCCCTATGAGCAGGCTGATTTACATCTGCACTCATAGATGGCTCTCTGACATGCTGCATTGGAATAGTCATTAAAGATGCCTATGTCAAAGGTTTGATTCTCAGAACATCTCTGTAGCACATGTGTTTCCCACTTCATGCCCTTTTTTCCTAGCCACCTATCTCCCCCCACAGTCAGTACTGGCATATTCCACTGTTCATCTGAGTGAATGTGTGAGGAGTGCTATGCCTGCAGATCACGCTGTGTGACCTCAGTGATTGTCCTGCCCTTGTGGTTTTACTTGTGCTGTGACCCAGCTAGGTCCCTATCAGCTAACATCCCACTGAGGTGTTGTGTCTCCATCAGCTTGCAGGATCCATTAGCAATAAGTCCACAGTTCCCAGGATGCATCTGGATGATGTGGCCTCAGAGGCTGCACTAAGTGACATTGTCACAGCTTCAACTCTGTACAGTAGATATCCTTCAGCTGCATTGGGGTCATGTTTTGGATGGATATCGAGTGTAGTGGGCGTAGTTGGCCTCTGCTGGTGCTTTAAGCATTCAACTGGCCAGAGCATGGTAACCTCCATAGTCTAGCAAATATATCTGGAAATCAACTGGTAGTTTCCATGCCACCCCAACTCACTGATATCTATACAAGATGAGTGACTTTGTATCTCCCATTATAGATGATCCTCCCACATACAGCACAGAGTTGGAGCATGGCCAGGGCAGGGTCAGACTATTGAGTCCATTACAAACTATTTCTGTATTTCCTGTGCTACTTATTTCCCTTTAGGAGATTTATTAGTTTGCTGCCCTCTGTCTTCCCTCACCTGTCTTCTCTCACCTGTGGAAGAGGTTTGTTTGTCCATTAATACTCTTTAAGTATTTAGAGTTCTGAATCATATCTCCGTTATCCCTCCTCTCCTCCAGAGTGTACATATTTAGGTCTTCAAGTCTCTTCTAATAAGTCTTCTGATGCAGGCTCCAAATCATTTTAGTCATCTTCCTCTGAACCACTTCCAGCCTTTTCATATCCTTTGTGAGATACGGTCACCAAAACTGAACACAATAATCCAAGTGAGGCCTCACCAGCGACTTGTACAGTGGCATTAATACCTCTTCCTTTCTGCTGGTAATTCCTCTCTGTATGCAACCCAGCATCCTTCTGGCTTTTGCCACCACCTTGTCACACTGTTTCGCCACCTTGAGATCATCAGAAACAATCACTCCGAGGTCCTTCTCCTGGTCCATGCACACCAATCTCTCGCCCCCTATTGCATACAATTCCCTTGGATTTCTGCTTCCCAAGTGCATGACACTGCACCTCTTCACATTAAATCTTAACTGCCAAGCATTACACCATTCTTCCAGCTTTTGTAGATCTTTCCTCATGTCCCTCACTCACTCAGGGGAGTCCACTCTATTGTAAATTTTTGTGTCATCTGCAAAAAGACAGACTTTTCTATTCAGCCCTTTGGCAATATCACTCACGAATACATTGAACAGTACCGGTCCGTGGGGCATACCACTAATCACCTTCCTTTCATCCGAGTGAGTTCCGTTTACCGTCACCTTTTGTCATGTGTCAGTCAACCAATTTCTGATCCAGTTCATCATCTTGGGACCCATCCCCAAGCTGTTGAGTTAATTGATAAGCCTCCTATGAGGAACAGTATCAAAGGCTTTGCTGAAATCTAGGTAGATCACATCCATCGCATGCCCTTGATCTAGTTTTCTGGCCATCCAGTCAAAGAACTCAATAAGATTTGCTTGGTAAAATCATCCTTTGGTAAAACCATTTTGCCTTGGACCATGCAACCTGTTGGTTTCGAGAAAGTTCACTATTCACTCTTTCAGGAGCACCTTCATTATTTTTCCCACCACGAGGTAAGGCTTACTGGCCTGTAGTTTGTCACTTCTTCCCTATTACCGCTTTTATGGAGAGGTACCATATCAGCCCTTCTCCAGTCCTGTGGAACTTCTGTCTCCAATGATCTATTAAAACATCCTTTAATGGCCCTGCAAGAACCTCTCTGAGCTCTTTCAGTAACCTGGGATGTATCTCATCTGGTCCCATAGACTTGTCCACTTTCAGTTTTGCAAGCTGTTCTAACACATCTTCTTCTGTGAATGGTGTGGTATCTACTCCATTCCCATTTGTATATCTGTCAATCACAAGTAGTCCTTCTCCAAGATTTTCTCTACTGAAAACAGAGCAGAAGTATTTCTTCAGCATTGTCGCTTTTTCAATGTCACTTTCCACAAATCTGTTTCCAGCACTTTTGAGTCCTGCAATTCCACCTCTGATGTTCCTCCTCTCCCAAATATACCTGAAAAAGTCTTGTCACATCTTTAGCCATCTTTTCCTCTTCCTTTGATTTTGCTATCCTTATATCTCTTTTAGTTTGATCTTGTATTCTTTTTTGTGTTCCTCTGTGGTCTTCTGAATTTTGTTAAAGCTGTGTTTTTTGCCTTTATTTTTCAACCACTTCTTTGGAGAACCAAATAGGTTTCCTTTTCCTCTTGTTTTTATTTACTTTCCTTACGTATGTATCTGTTGCACCTTTTATTGCTTTCTTTAGTTTAGCCCATTGCAATTCCACTTTCCTTTCCTCTCACCCTACCAACTCCTCCTTCAAGTACTTGGCCATTTTACAGAAGTCAGCATTTTTGAAGTCTAAGAATTTGAGTTTGCTGTGATTGGATTCCACCTTGGCTTTTACCTCAAACCACACTGTGTAATGATTGCTGCTGCTCACATGGGCACCCACATGGCTATTCGACACACTATCTCCATTGGTGAGCACCAAGTCCAGCATGGAGCTCTCCCTGGTCGGGTCCATCACCATTTGTTTAAGTAACGCATCTTGGAAGGCATCCACAATTTTTTTACTTCTTTCCAGATTTGCAGAAGGAACACTCCAATCCACATCAGGTAGATTAAGTCACCCAATATGATCACTTTCCCCTTTATGGCTATTTTTGCAATATCAACAATTAATTTGCTATCCATTTCTTCAGTTTGAGTTGGAGGCCTGTAGACCACACCAGAGGCCATCTCTTCTTTCCAAGACAATCCAGAGCGCTTCTTCTTTTCTCCACGTCCCCTGCATTTCAGCAGCTTTAATATTGCTTTAATATTTAATATTCCTTTTCTACTCTCTCTATCTCTTCTAAATAGATTATAGCCAGCTATGGCTGCATCCCATTCATGTGACTTGTTAAACCATGGTTTTCTAATGGCCAAAATGTCCATGTCCATTTCCACCATTAGGGCTTCCAGATCGGGAACTTTGTTACTAGGCTTTGAACATTTGTACTCATTTATTTCCAGCATTTGTTGAATGGCTTGCCTGCCTTTTGCATGGGTTTTGTTCTACATGCCCCTTCCTGCTTGCCACTGATGTGTTGTAGAAAAGTGTGGCTGTTTCCAATGTTGTTTTGCTTTTGCTGGGAGTGACATACTGAACTTGTCCTTCTCCATTCCTCACCCCCTTTCCCTAGTTTAAATGCCTGTCTACATACTGCCTGAATTTTTCACTTAGGATCCATTTCCCTGCGGCAGAGAGATGTAGTCCATCAGTACAGTATTATCTCTTGTTGATCCATCTATTTCCCCAGTCGTCTACATATCTAAATCCTTCTTGTTTGCACCAGGTTTGGAGCTATGTGTTAAAGTTGTTTATGTGATGCAGCCTTTCTGCCCTCTTACCGTGAACTAGTAGAACTTCTGGAAGTCCCTTTGAATTGCAGAGACACTGTTTCTAGACAGTTCATTTGTATCCAAGTGGATGTCAATATCAGTTTTGGAGTGCTCACTTTCTGCATTAACTATACCAATAATTTGGTTTGTATTCCTGCTGGCTGAAGAACCTGGGAGACATTTAACCATCCTCTCTCCTTTGAGCTGTGTTCCCAAGTTGGTGCCTCTGAAAATGGATGTTAACTAATTGAAGTCAGAAATATCAAAAGAATTTTGTTAGAAGCAATTACCTTAGAAACAGATATTTAAGAAAGCAAGAGCTCATTTATTCTCAAGACTAATGAAGTTTTAAAAATGCATTGATCTGCTGTTGAGGGAACTGCACTTGTGAGTATTGGCTTTCTGGAAAGAGAGAAACTGTGGGTTAAATTGATAAATTATGTGCATTTTTAAAATCTAGGAAGTAGTTTTGTTATAAAAGTCTGTGTTTAAAACTGAGACACAGTTTAGTTTTAATAAAACTGTGTGTAAAAACCAGGTAGCAGCTTAGTTTTAAGTTTTTTTGTGTATACAGTGATACATTTTTTATTGTGAAAATGACCCTCTGAAAGCTTCTTGAAGTGAGAAAGTGAGAGAGGACTATGATCCTGTTTTGAATAGGTGTTAATGAAAGCATTGCAAGAGTCAGACATGGAAAAAGTTGAAAGGATCACTATGGGGCATGTTTACTAATCTGCGCTACCTGTTAACACGGCAGATAGCACAAGGTCAATGCAGCCCGTGTAGCAATTTTCTCTGCTATGTACAGTATGTAGCTCACATTACCTGACAGAGTGGACAGAGAGTGGACATGTCTGCAGCACAGTTACCATGAGCATCACTAAAGCTGCAAACAGCATAGGTGCAAATAAAAGCACCTCAATGGGTGGGGGTTATGTGAATCCAAAGTGCTGCTGAGTCAAGCTGTTTGCTTTTGCAATGTGCTATCGGCTCTGAAAATGCTGCGCATGTCCCCAGCAGATAGTGTATGGCTTTTGCAGCTAATGCAGTGCTCTTTGCACAAAAATGCCACGTTAACTGAAAAAGCCTAAAGCTGTTTTGTTGAACACACCCCTCATTCAAACTAATCGCATTGTAACAATAATTTTGTTAGAAGTAGTTGCCATAGAAACAGAGATATATAGGAAACATATATTTTCATGAAATGTTTTTATGAGTGATATTGCCAAAGTATCAGAAGTATAGGTTTAACTTATCCAGATGACATGAATACAATTGTGGTCAACTTTATTGGCACTCTTGCATTTTAGGTATGTTGTGTACAGTATCTTGAGAAATAATTGGAAATATTCCAACTGTATGTTATCATAATATTTTAATAGAATGTTCAAGGATATACAACAAGAAAAAGATGTCTGTGCAACTTAGACATAGTAATCCTCGACAGGATTAATGGAACCTTTCACTAATAGTGCCCCCTGGTACTCAGCCGATCTTAAAGCATCACTTAACCAATTATGGAAACTTGAGAAACGCTGGTGCCGATCTCATTCTTTAAATGACCAGATAACTTACAACTGTCATCTGACTGCGCATCGCAACGCAATCACCGACTCTATGAAGCAGTACTACTCTGACACCTTAAAGAGATCGCTTAATAAACCTCATGACCTTTTCGACATGGTTAAGACCTTATCAAAGGAACCATCCTCTGGACCTCCATTCGAGATACACCCACAAGATTTCACAACCTATCTCCAATCCACGATATGCCAGACCAACAAAACCTCTAATACAACCTCCGCAATAGAGCAAGACTGCCAAACAACACTAACCATGTTTTCTACTCCCACCAAGAGAGGTCTTGAAGACACTATTGCGGCCATTAATACCACTACTGCCCAGTCCGATCCATGCCCAGCCTTCTGGATCAAGGAGCTTCGCAGTCACTTCAGCCCAGTACTGTCCAAAATAATTAACCTCTCCTTCTCCACCGGCTCTTTCCCTTCAGCCCTGAAACACACCTCTATTAGACCTCTGCTAAAAAACTGCAAGCTCGATCCCCAACAGGTGGAATCCTACAGACCCATATCCAGCATTCCACTACTTGCGAAGATCATTGAAAAGGAAGCTCAACGTCAACTGCAGGAGCACATTGACTTCGCTGCACCTTTAGACCCATGCCAACATGGTTTTAGGGAATGCTATGGTGTGGAAACCCTCCTTACCACTCTATTTTGCAAGATAATCACTGGCATTGACGACATCCGTCAAGGATTTGCTCTCATCTTTCTGGACATCGCTGCAGCTTTTGATTCAGTAAATCACAAGCTTCTATTAGGACGACTGATTGACAAAGGCATTAATGGACGAGCACTCGAATGGTGCAGATCCTACCTGTCCGAAAGATGGCAACATGTTCGTTCTGGAGGGATAAATTCTGAACCTTTCCACCAAAGTCAAGGAGTCCCACAAGGATCCTCCCTATCGGCGCTCTTGTTCAATATTTACATGCAGCCAATTTGTAATATTATCCGGTCCTTCAATGTTGACTGCATGTTATATGCAGACGATGTCCTGATCTACATACCCTTCTCTACTGAGCATCCGGACCTCTCCCCACTGACGAGTTGTTTCAATGCAATATCTGACTGGCTTCTCTCTCAAAACCTCAGAATACAACATAAGAAAACGGAAGTACTCTTCATTACGAGGAACCCCAACTTTACCCCACTGCAATATCTTCAAGTAAAAGAAGCTGAGCTGCAATCTAAGTCCTCAATACGATACCTGGGAGTCACCTTAGATCAACGCCTGGATATGAAGGCCCACATAGGAAACATAGTCAGATCAGTCTACTACAAGATCCGCTCACTTAGGCATCTACGTTCCATCCTTGAACCAACTGATTTTCGGACAATTTTCCAGGCATTGGTCATACCTCATTTTGACTATGCCAATGCCATATTACAAGGTCTTCCCCAATCTACGTTAAACCCGCTGCAGCTAGCCATGAATGCGGCAGCCTCCAGGAGCGACCACGTGATGCCTCTGCTGATACAGCTACATTGGCTACCCATTCATGCAAGAATCGTCTTCAAGACCTTGATAATCACTTTTAAAGCTGTTCACAATCTCTCACCTGCATCCGTAACCGCCCTCATCCATTCCACATCCCCAAATAGAATAAGAAGATCCACGTCTATAAACTCCCTAAAAGTCCCGAAGGCACTTACTATTTGCACCAAATCGATAGCCAACAGGGCCTTCAGTCTCAGTGCCCCAAGATACTGGAATGCACTACCCCATGATATCCGGGCTATTAAGAACCTACCACAGTTTAGGAAAGCCCTCAAAACCCACCTCTTCAACAAGTACCTTATAGAGCCCATCTGCATCCCCTAGAACCTCAGGACACCCCCGATACCATTCTCAGTCAAATTTACAGTATCACAATCAACTCACCATGTGGATACCCAAACCTATGAAGTGAATTGTGTTTTCTATGCAACTTCTTTGATTATGACTCCATGTAATAAGTTTTGTAAATAGTTTACCCCTGTTATCCAAGTTTCTGTCCCCTGTTATATGTAAACTCATACATGTTAACTGTACTGAGCATTTTGTTCCATGTAAACCGCGCTGATGCTAAATAGTGCGGTATATAAGAGACTGTAAATAAATAAATAAATAAATCAATAAATAAATTTGGATGCACAACAATTGGCAGTGATGACAGCCTCCAAACATTTCTTGTAGCCATCTATACATTTTGTATAGCTGTCTACTGGTAGTTTCTCCCACTTTTCAACTATAATTTGTTCAAGCTCATGAATGTTTCCAGGATTCCTTTTACCAATGGCAGATTTCAGTTCTTTCAAAAGGTTCTCGATTGGATTGAGATCACAGCTCATTGCCAGCCAGTTTAAAAAAGTCAATTTCTTCCTTTTTAAACATTCTTTTGTACTTTTGGATGCATGTTTTGGGTCATTGTCCTGCTGGAGGATCCATGACCTTTGATCCAGGCCTAGCTTTCTGACACTAGGTAACACATTTCGCTCCAAAATATGTTGGTAGTCCTCTGACTTCATGATTCCTTTAATACGTTCCAGCCCTCCAATTCTTGAGGCATCAATACAGCCCCACAACATTATGGAACCTCCATCATATTTTTTCTTTATAAGATTCATTTCTTTGCCTGTAAATGTATCATTGATCTGCATTGCCAAAAAGTTTAAGTTTGGTTTCAACAGAACATTTTCCCAGAAGGATTGTGGTTTCTAAAGTTGGGTTTGGGCAAAGATCAGGCATGCCTCTTTATGTCTGTCTTTGAGCAATGGAGTCCTCTGTGGCCTTCGCCCAAGAAGTCCTTCTTTGTTTAATGCAGGGAGTATGGTGCGGGTTGAAACCACCACTCCAGATTTCTCCAGGTCAGCCTTAAGCTCTTTGGATGTTTTATGTGGTGCTTTTCCAATAGTTCGCACTAACCTTTGAAGACTTCTTGGATTAATTTTCCTCTTCCCACCATGTCCTGGGAGGTTCTTGATATTTCCATGAGCAGAAAGCTTCTTAACAACATTGCAAACTGTTGACACAGGAATCCCAAGGACTTTGGAGATGGCCTTGTACCCCTTTGAAGGTTGATGTTTGATGATAATAGCTTTTCTGATGGTCTCAGGCAGCTCTCTTGTCTTCATCATTGTGAAAATGGAACAGGGAGTGAATATTGCCATTTTAAACATTAGAGCCATCGTTCATTGGTTGATTCAAGTCATGTGAGTACTGACAATTGATCACAGGTGCATCTAATTTTACTGCAATGGGAATGTAGTTCTTATCTTCAAACTGATTTCAGTTGTTTCTATGGGTGCCAATAATCATGTCCTACTCTAAAACCTAACCTCTTACGCTTCCCACATCTATATCCCACAAACAAGGGAAACATACACAAATTATTTTTTGTTGGAACCTACACCGTGAAGGAAACTCCCTCTCGTGGTGTAATATTCCTTTTTATTCTTTTTTTAGGGACGCAACCCTATCATAAGTTTTAAGGGGACATTAACCCCTCAACACCAACCGATTTATTTTCTCTCATGTAAGTACAAAACTAGCTGAAAGTCACTTATCTGGATGGATTTCAAGTCTAACAACATCACCTATGTTGCTAATTAAACTGCCAGAACACCCGGTATGTCCATGAACTTGTCAGATTCAGCTTCCACAGCTGGATATCATCCCAGGACAAAAACCGCCATCCTTATTTTCTTTCAAAAAAACACAGGCCAGCTGATGTGATCCCGACCATGGCATTGTCCAGACTCTCCCAGGCGAATATATAATAAATCCAATCCTTGATGACTTTTCAATTTTCTTATGGCAACCAATTCAAGGCTCTTCCTCGATTCCAGTAACCCAGCGTTGCGTTTCAAGCCTAAGATACTCCTGGCCCTTCTTCAAACTGAGTTGCTCAAATTAGCCTCCAGGAAGTATCACATTTAAACTTCCTGGTCTAACCATGTGATCGGTTGATAACCAATAGCCACCGATCATTCAAAATCTTACCCTGTTGTCATAAAATACTCCACCAATCTACAGCTGAGTTCAAACCCTGTGGTGCTAAAGAGTTCAAAGAATATATCCAAAATTGTTCCCGATAACTTAATCGGTAATCTCTATCCCCTCCTCTGCCACTAGATGGTATATGGTCAAGTATTCTCCACCGAAGACCTGAAAAAACATGATTTTTTTCTTTACAATGTCCAACCATCGGAGCTGACAAAACTGCTCCATTTATGCGAGAGCGATGCTCTTGAAGTCGTTTCTTCATAGTCCTAGATGTCTTTTCTACATAGATTTTGTCACACGGACAGATCAACATATATACCACAAAAGAAGTTAAACAAGTAGTCAAAAATTTACTATATATCCTTCGATGTTATATTGGATGCTCCCAAACTCTACCTTCCAGCGTTAATTCACAGAAATCACAGGTAGTACACTTGAAATGTCCAAAAGTTTCCACTTCATATGATTGATCGCAGTTATGTACCACCCAATCTGCAATATTTCTTCCTCTCTAAAAGGCTATCATTAGCGGTTTCTCAAAACTAGGATGTAATGATAATACTAACCAGTGGGTTTTCATAATCTTCATTACTTCCGTCGCTTTTGGCATGTATGGTAGAACGCCTACATAAGGGGATGTCTCCTCTGCAGTCATGGAGGAATTTGGCCCATCCCACCACTCACCATAATTAAAACGGGCTCTTTGATATGCCCGATTTATGATGTTGTTGGGGTACCCTCTCTCTAAAAGATGACATTTCAATTGCATAGCTTGCATTTTAAAGTCTTCCAATGTAGAACATAATCGGCGTAACCTAATGAATTGTCTCACTGGTAGATCCCACCGTAGCAGTCCCGGATGGTAACTCTGATAGTGTAAAAGAGTATTCCTTTGAACTTCTTTACAATATAAAGTTGATCTAACTTCAGTGCAGTCCTTAATTAATATAATGTCCAAAAAATCAATCATTTCTTTGTGAAATGATGGCGTAAATTGTAAATCGGAGGACAACGTATTTATCCAAATAAAGAACTCTTTTAATCTCTCCTCTGTATCCACCCCAAAGAAAAAAATGTCATCAAGAAATCTAGTCCACATCCGAATCTGATCGAACCATTCAGAAGGATATTTATTTATATCCTGCTTTTCACCGGGTCAAAGCAGTTGGGGGATACATTTAACACGAGGGGGATATGAGACACATACACTAATACTTACAGGGAAAATGGGCAATGGAGGGTTAAGTGGCTTGCCCAAGACCACAAGGAGCACCTATGGGACTAGAAACCCCAGTTCTTCCAGCCCAAGGTTGCTGTCCTCTAGTGGGATTTGAACCACTGACCTTCTGGCCTGTAGTACTTTGTGCCAACCACTAGGCCACTCCTCCTTCCTATACTTAGATTCAAATTCTACCATATAGAATGTTGCTATTGATGGGACTACCATAGCCCCCATCGCAATAGTATATGTCTGTTGAAAAACTTGACTATCAAATTGAAAAACGTTTTTAGTTAAAACTATTCTTAATAATGTCAAAAGAGGAGACTGATGTTGTCTCTTGTTCCTTGCCCTTCCCTGAGCTCTGTTTGCACTTTAGGCAGTTTTGTCTCCCCTGAACGATCTTCCTGGTTTGTGGTATCTTAACGACTGTGTGATAATATCCACAGTCAGGCGGATCACTTTTCTTCAGTATTGATATGAACATAGATCTTTTCCAAAACAGTAGGCCATGAAGTTGTCTTCCAAATTTCCTGGAAGAGACTTGTATTATTACAGCTGCATTTGATAGCTGTAATACTTCAGTGGGAATGCCATCAATGCCTGGTGTTTTGTTCTTTGATAATGCTTTCAATACTGCTTCAAATTCTTTTCATCACCAATGGTTCCTGTTCATAAGGAACAGGTTGAAACTGCTTTTGATCCACTTGATCATTATGATATAATGACTTGGTGTAGTCTTTTTACCATTTCTTGATCATTTCAGCATCACTCAACATGGAACCTTGAGTGTTGTTTAGCATTCCATTTAGAGTCTGGAATTTTCTTTTTTTACCAAATGAATACTTAAAGAATGTAGAAAAATAGAAACATGACGACAGAAATAGACCACATGGCCTATCTAGTCTGTCCTTCCATATCAACAACTACAACAGTCCCCTTTTTACCTTTAGAGATCCTCTGTGTTTGTCCCATGCTTTTTGAATTCAGTTACTGTCTTCATCTCTACCACCGCCACTGGGAGACTATTCCACGGATCCACCACTCTTTCCGTAAAGAAATATTTCCGCATATCACTCCTGAATCTATCCCCCTTCACCCTCATACCATGTCCCCTCATAACAGAGCTTACTTTCAATTGAAAGAGGCTCTCTCCCTGAACATTTATGCCATGGAGCTATTTAAATATCTCAATCATATCACCTCTATCCCTCCTTTCCTCTAAGGTGTACATATTAAGACCCCTAAGTCTGTCCTCATATGCTTTATAATGAAGACGACTAATCATCTTAGTAGCCACCCTCTGCACCGACTCCATCCTGTTCACGTCCTTTTGAAGGTGTGGTCTCCAGAATTGCACACCATACTCCAAATGAGGTTGCATCAAAGACTTATACAGAGGAACTAAAACCTCCTTTTTTCTGCTAGCCATTCCTCTCCGTATGCACCCAAGCATCCTTCTATCTTTTGCCGTCACCTTTTCTACCTGTTTAGCTACTTTAAGATCATCAGACACAACCACGCCCAGGTCCCGTTCTTCTTTAGTGGACAAAAGTACTTCACCCCCTATACTATATTGCTCCCTTGGATTGCTGCAGCCCAAATGCATGACCTTACATTTTTTAACATTAAATCCCAGCTGCCAAATTCTAGACCATTCTTCAAGCTTAGCTAGATCCCTCCTCATGTTATCTACACTTTCCTTGGTGTCTACTCTATTGCAGATTTTGGTATCATCCGCAAATAGGCAAACCTTACCCGACAGCCCTTCTGCTATATCACTAACAAAGATGTTAAAAAGAATCGGACTAAGGACGGATCCCTGGGGCACACCACTGGTAACCTCCCTCTCCTCAGAGTGAGCTCCATTTACCTGTCCTCTTTGTCGCCTCCCACCCAACCAATTACTAACCCAAGCAGTAACTTTAGGGTCCATCCCTAGGGTGCTTAGTTTGTTTATAAGTCGCCTGTGAGGAATGGTGTCAAAGGCTTTACTGAAATCCAAATACACCACATCTAGGGCTCTCCCTCAATCCAACTCCCTGGTCACCCAGTCAAAGAAATCAATCAGATTTGTCTGACAAGAATCCATGCTGCCTCAGATCCTGTAATCCACTGGACTCCAGAAACCTCACTATTTTCTCTTTCAGCAGTGTTTCCAATAATTTACGCACCACTGAAGTTAAACTAACCGGCTTGTAGTTTTCAACTACATCCTTACTTCCACTTTTGTGTAAAGGCCCCACATGAGCCTCTCTCCAGTCCTTTGGCACCACTCCTGACTCCAATGATGCATTGAAAAGGTCAGTCAGTGGAGCTAGAACGTCCCCAAGTTCCCTCAGTATTCTAGGGTGTATCCCATCCGGTCCCATCGCTTTGTCTACTTTAAGTTGAGCTAGTTTCTCACGAACACAGTCTTCTGAAAATTGTTCAAGTTGTCCCTTGCTTCTGTTCCTGTTTGTGGGTGTTTTCTGAGGTCGTGCTCCTGGTTCTTCATCTGTGAACACAGAACAGAAATATTTTTTAAGCAATACCGCTTTATCCTCATCAGCTTCTACATATTCCTCCCCTTCACCCTTGAGTCTGACAATATCACTTTTGCCCTTCCTCTTCTCACTAACATATCTGAAAAATGTTTATCCCCCCATTTTATTGCATTGGCTATTTCCTCCTCTTTTTGAATCTTTGCTTTCCTGACTACTTTGCTAGCTTCTCTAAGTTTTTTCCAAATTTAGATGCCTGTCTTCTTCTCTCTGTGATCTCTTCTATTTCATGAAGGCCTCCCTCTTCACCTTTTCAGCTACTTCTTTCGAAAGCCATAGCGGTCTCCTTTTCCTTTTACCTTTATTTACCATTTTAACAAAAAGGTTGGGTGCCCTTAAAATATCCCCTTTCAGTTTTGCCCAGTTGTTCTACATCCCCCAGCTATTCCCGTCCCACTAGCGACTCCCTGAAGTATTGGCCCATCTTGGCAAATTTAGTCTTCTTAAAGTCTAAGACCCTCACCTTTGAATGGATTCTAATAGCCCTAGTCCTAATATTGAACCACACCATCTGGTGATCACTGGATGCAAAATGATCTCCCACTACAACATCAGAAACACTTTCACCATTGGTAAGCACCAAGTCCAGTATGGCCTCTTCATGTGTGGGGTCTGTTACCAATTGCCTGAATAGTTCTCCCTGTAGAGAATCCAGGACCTCTTTACTTCTAGATAATACTGCAGCAGGAATGTGCCAATCAACATCTGGCATATTGAAATCCCCTACCGAAGACGCGTTGACATTTCTTGTACAGATGGATGCCATCTCTGCTCTGCAACCCTTGGAACAGCATCCATTGTCTAGGAAACCAAAACGCTCTCGATGACACCATCCACACAGCCATGCATTCATCTCCAGGATGCGAGCCTCTCTGCCTTGGCCTTTACCCGCAACAGGGAGGATTGAAGCCTCCCTTTTAATGTAGTTTATTCATATTTATAAAAAAGCATTATAAAGTTTGACCAAGTAAACTCAATGAAGCATTTACACATTATCATCAATATAATCACATTGTCTGGATGAGACAGGGATTGGAACCAAAATTACAAATCATTCAGAGAGACAAGGACTTCAGGTATTAGCAAACAAATGGATATCCAGTGAATATGGCCAAGGGTTTATCTCTTTTTCCCCTCATCCCATCAACTTCTCTACTGGCCTCCCCTTTATTAAATCATCAACCACATTAACTTTGGCATAGAAGTCTCAGCAAATAATTGCATACTGCCAGTGGGCAGAAAAACAATCCTACCTCACATCATTACCAGAGCTCAGAACAAACACTGTCCATCAACACAATCCAGCCAACTTGGCAGCTTTTTTGTGAAACAGGAATTCCTCTGTAGTGATAGAATAAAGATAAAAACTAAGGTTCTGATATTCGAAAGGCATTTACATGGTTTACAGCCCAGTAAACCATGTAAATGCCTTGAAACGGGATATTCAATGGCACTAGCCATGTAAGTGCTGTTGAATATGCACTTTCAACCATGCTACATGCTCCGATGCTATGTGGTTAGCATTGCGGCATGTTGTGGGCATTCCAAGGTGGAGCAGAAGCAGTGACTGGCCCTAAAAGGGCAGCAGTGATATTGCTCGCCTATTTTTAGGTTCAGAAGCTAACCAGGCAGCATGCAATATCGCTGTTGTCTGGTTATCTTCGGTGGCCTCCGGTGTGTGTGGTGGTCCATGGATATTCAATGCTGTCACCGCAGCATTGAATATCTGGGTTAGAGGTTGGTGAGGAGAGTACAAGCATTGTGGAACTTGTGTCTCTTGGGGAAACTGCTAGGTACATATGACCTAGATTGGCCACTGTTGGAAACAGAATACTGGGCTTGATGGACCTTGGTCTGACCCAGTATGGCATATCTTATGTTCTTATGTTCTTATGTTAAGCGCCGAAATGGCACATAACCCTTTGAAAATGAGCTTAGCTCAATATTGGGCCCTAAATGATTAACAGCTGCCACTGTCCCTTCCAAAAGGCTAACTATATCCAACTTACCAGTGCTGGACAATTTGGTTGAAATCTGTTTGCTTACTCTGAATTGTTAGGACTATGGATATTATAAGGGGAATTTTAGAAAGCACACACAAGAGCAATCTGGGACGTCTAAGCCAGAATGTCTAAGAAAAAAGTAGGCATTTCCAGGTGCAGACATGATTTCACAAACATGGATGTGCCCGATATCAGCGTCTGCAGGGACATCTACATAGACATCCCCAGAATAGTATTTCAGAACCTGGACATGTAGGAATAGCCTAATAGTTAGAGTAGTTGGCTAGGAACAAGAAAGCCAGCATTCAAATCACACTGCTACTATCATTGAAATTGAGCTGAGTATTGCGGATGATGGAGTGCTTTCTTCTTTACGTCCTCTGGACATTTTTCAGCCAAAAAGATCACTATTCATGCCTGGAGCAGGTCTAAACTTACAAAAAAGAAAGCAGGCAACGAGGAACCCTTGGAAGGAACAACGTTTATTGAGGGCATCAGCCCTACTTGTCTTTCAGCCACACTGGCCTTCTTCAGGGGACTGTGGCCACTTATCAACAGATGAGTTGAAATGAACATATACTCAATGATACTTGAGAGTGCAGAGTAGAATGCTCCTAGCCTTGTAGCGTTTTATTCTGCACTCTCAAGTACCATTGAGTATATGTTCATTTCAACTCATCTGTTGATAAGTGGTCACAGTCCCCTGAAGAAGGCCAGTGTGGCTGAAACACGTGTAGAGCTGACGCCCTCAATAAACTTTGTTCCTTCCAAGGGTTCCTCGTTGCCTGCTTTCTTTTTTGTGTGCTGTTTTTCTGCTGGAGGGATACTTTGTTTGTTCCTGCAGGTCTAAACTTAGACACAGCTCTAAATGTCCAGGACATTTCTGAAATCAGGCGGGATGTCCAAGTTCCTGGGAACATCCCAGTCATACCTTCAACATGTTCCCTTTCAAACATGGACATTTTCTCAATGGTGATGTCCAAAGACCCGACTTCTAAAATGGCTCTGGAGATTTCTCTGTGATTTGGATATCTCTATTCCAGTTTTTGGACATCCAAAGCACGAACAGGGCTCCCAAAATGACCCCCTATACTGTTGGCAGTAAGGAAAAAATACAGGCTAAGATAGGATCATTTGATGCAGTTTTCGTGGCAAGAATACCAAGCAAAATAAAGAAAAAATTACAAGATAAAAAGTCAGAGCTCCAACTCCTTTTACACAAGACTAGTTCTAGTATGAGAATTTTTATTCTAACTACAGGCAATTCAAAGCAAAACAGTATTCTATTACTGGGATGTCATATAGATAAATTCCAGACTCATTCCCTTTCACTGAGCTTAACTCACTCCAACCCTCGCTTTAGGTCACATGAGGGTATGAAGATCTACATACTAATGGCAGTAATATCAAAACCAAACATTACACTGCCAGAAGGAAAAGAAACAGGAAAACTAAAAATGATTTTCTGATGTGAGTTAGTAGAGGAATGGGAGGGGGAGTCTTCAATATTCAGTCCATGGGTGTGCTCCTGGTTCCATTACAAGGATTCAACATTTCAAGACTGCTTTAGTACTGTAGTGGGGTAGGTGGTGCCACAGGAAGCATTTGGAATGTTGGCATTCCCAGCACTCTGATTCCCATCACTGTGACAAAATTAGAAGGTCCATGAGGGGTGGAGGTGGGGGTGGTACATACTCGTACATACAGAGCCAGGTGGTGGTGGTGGTGATGATGGTGGTGGTGGTGAAGGTGGAAGAGCACCTAGAGACAGTGTTGTTGCCATGGTGGTAGAGGTCCTGAGGGCAGCAGCAGCATCATTCCCTTGTGATGTGGATGCATCATACCCATCAGAAGTGGGTCATGAGAGTTTGGGTCAGAGCAAAGTCATCAAGCACAGTATCCTGGTTCAAACAGTGGCCAGTCCAGGTCACAAGTACATGCCAGGTTCCCAGAAAGGTACACAGATGCCATTTGCTTATCCCAGGGTAGGCTGTGGATTTCCCTGCTCTTCATTAATAATTATTTATGGAATTTTCCTCCAGGAACTTATGTAAATCTTTCTAAAACCCATCTACACCAGCAGCTTTTACTATATCTTTCGGTAATGAATTCCAGAGCTTGATTACGCATTAAGTGAAAAAAATATTTTCTCCTAGAAACATAGAAACATGACATCAGAAAAAGACCATATGGCCTATCTAGTCTACCCTTCCATATCAACCATTACAAGAGTCCCCTTTTTTCCTTTAGAGACCCTCTGTGTTTGTCCCATGCTTTTTTTGAATTCAGATACTGTCCATGCATCTACCACTCTGTCCGTAAAGAAATATTAATGCATATTACTCCTGAGTCTATCCCCTTTCACCCTCATCTTATGTTCCCTCATAACAGAGTTTGCTTTCAATCAAAATAGGCTCTCCTTCTGTGCATTTATGCCACAGAGGTATTTAAACGTCTTAAACATAACACCTCTATCCCGCCTTTCCTCTAAAGTATACATATTAAAATCCTTAAGTCTGTCCTCATATGCTTTATAATGAAGACCACTAACCACTTTAGAAGCCACCCTATGCACTGACTCGAACCTGTTTATATCCTTTTGAAGGTGCAGTCTCCAGAATTGCACACAATACTCCAAATGAGGTCGTACTAAAGACTTATACAGAGGCACTATCACCTCCTTTCTTCTGCTGGCCATTTCTCTCCTTATGCACCCAACCATCCTTCTAAATTTTGCCGTTGCCTCTTCTACCTGTTTAACTACTGTAAAATCATCAGACACAATCACGCCTAGGTCCTGCTCTTCTTTTATTGACAGAAGCACTTCACCCCCTATACTATATCGTTCCCTTGGATTGCTGCAGCCAAAATGCATGACCTTGCATTTTTTTAACATTAAATCTCAGCTGCCAAATTCTCGACCATTCTTCAAGCTTAGCTAGATCCCTCCTCCTGGTATCTATACCTTCCTGAGTATCTACTCTATTACAGATTTTGGTATCATCTGCAAAGAGGCAAACTTTACCCGACAGCCCTTCTGCAATATTACTAACAAAGATGTTAAAAAGAATCGGACCAAGGACAGATCACTGGAGCACACCACTGGTAACCTCCTTCTCCTCAGAATGAGCTCCATTTACCTGTACCCTTTGTCGCTTCTCTCTCAACCAATTTCTAACCTAAGCAATAACTTTAGGGTCCATCCCTAGGGTGCTCAGTTTGTTTATTAGTCGCCTGTGTGGAACGGTGTCAAAGGCTTTACTGAAATCTAAATACACCACATCTAGGGCTCTCCCCCAGTCCAATTACCTGGTCACTCAGTCAAAGAAATCAATCAGATTTGTCTGACAAGACCTGCCTCTGGTGAATCCATGCTGCCTTGGATCCGGTAATCCGCTGGACTCCAGAAACCTCACTATTTTCTCTTTTAGCAGCGTTTCCATTAATTTACTCACCAAAGAGGTTAGGCTAATCAGTCTGTAGTTTACAACCATATCCTTACTTCCGCTTTTGCATAAAGGGACCACATGTGCCTCTCTCCAGCCCTCTGGCACCACTCCCAACTCCAAAAAGGCATTGAAAAGGTCAGACAATGGAGCTGCTAGAATGTCCCCAAGTTCTTTCAGTATTCTTGGGTGTATTCCATCTGGTCCCATTGCTTAGTCTACTTTAAGTTTAGCTACTTCCTCACAAACACATTTTTCTGAAAATTGTTGAAGTTGCTCCTCACTTCTGTTCCTCTTTGTGGATGTTTTCGGAGGTACTGCTCCTGGTTCTTCATCTTTGAATACAGAACAAAAATATTTGTTAAGCAATTCTGCTTTATCCTCATCAGTTTCTGCATATTCCTTCTGACAATACCTGTTTTACCCTTTCTTCTCTCACTAACATATCTGAAAAATGTCTTATCCCTGCATTTTATTGCATTGGCTATTTCTTCATTTTTTTGTGCCTTTGCTTTCCTGACTACTTTGCTTGCTTCTCTAAGTTTTTCCAAATATAGATCTTGTCTTCCTCTCTCTATGATCTCTTGTATTTCATGAAGGCCTCCTCTTTTTCTTCAATTTTTCAGCTGCTTCTTTTCCTATTACATTTATTTACCTTTCTAACAAAAAGATTTGTTTCCCTTAAAATATCCCTTTTCAATTTTGCCCACTGTTTTTCTACATCCCCTTGCTGTTCCCATCCCACTAACGACTCTTTGAGGCATTGTCCCATCTTGGCAGAGTTAGTTTTCCTGAAGTCTAAAACCCTCATTTTTGAATGGATTTTATCAGCCCTAGTCCTAATACTGAATCATACCATCTGGTGATCAGTGGATGTGAGATGATGTCCCACTAAAACATCAGAAACACTTTCCCCATTGGTATGCACTAAGTCCAGTATGGCCCCATCATGTGTTGGTTCTGTAATGAGTTGCCTGAATAATTTTCCCTGTAGAGAATCCAGGATCTCCTTACTTCTAGATGACACCGCAGAAGGGATGTGACAATCCACATGTGGCATATTGAAATCACCTTTCAATTGAAAGGAAGCTGTAGAATGAGAGGCCATAAGATGAAGGTGAAAGGGAATAGTTTCAGGAGTAATCTCAGGAAATATTTTTTTCATGGAAAGAGTAGCGGGTATATGGAATAGAATCCTAGCAGAGGTGGTGGAGACCAGGACTGTATCTGAATTGAAAAAAGTGTGAGACAAGTACTGAGGACCTCTAAGGCAGAAGAAAGGATTGTAGAACTTAGTAGCTGGTATGTATGGTTAGTCAAATTGGATCAGCCACGTGGTCTTAATCTGTCATTATTTTCTGTGTCAATGTTTTTATGACCTTGTTTCTTTCCTGTGCTTTGTTTGCATAAAATTGGAAGGCATAAGTCCCTTCCGTGTTCCCCAACAAAGCTGAACAGTGCTATTCAACCTTTGTGCCACAGTAAAATCAGTTCAGTGCCCAGTACTTCTATCTCCTAAATGATCATCCAGTGGGCTTCTGACACACCCTTTAGTGGCAGTGCTTTTATTGCCCCGTGTCCCTTCTACAATGACAGAAAAGAAGTAAGTGGTAGATAAACTGTAGTTCTCCATAAAAACACTGCAATCACAAATTAAACCAGAGGCAGATAGCAAATTGCAACTTACTGCATATGGTGACTTAACTCTTTCCATTCGGATAAATTGTCTATGTTGCTCATGCCAGACTGGAATAAATTTTAGCAAGAAACTGCCCAAATTGTTACCAATATGACATACAGACAATATGACATATAAACAGAAAACGACATTGGTGATGTTGATTAGCTGGTGCAGATGAACTCATATCCAAATCAGAAAGTTCATATCCCTAGTCATAAAAAATCTCCCCTTCATTTCCAATAATATATACTGTATTCTTTCTGTGTTCATATTATACACAAAGTGTCATATTTAACAAAACTAAACTCAGTTTACCTGTCTTGGCAGGTAAGTCAGGTTACAAGGTCTTCAGCCAGACACTGATAGTTTCATGCTACAAATATCAGATGCAGAAGGGTAGAAAATGCGTAACTAGAGATGCTGACTGAAAGGAAACATCAATGATAGCCTCTGTTTGCCCCTCCGACTGCTTCTGGCATAACTTTTTCAAATTATTCAACTCAGCTGTAATATAATTCAAGTGCCCAGGGTAGAAAAAGATTGGTATGCTGAGGGTCAAACACATTCAAATGTGTTCCCAGCAATTTAATAAATGCGAAGGTTTTTAGAAGCATTGGTGCAAATCATGTGGCTTGTCTTTGTCTTTCTTCATTTCTTCATTTCATTGTAGGCCTGATTTAGAAACAAGATACATATGTGTAAAGTCCAAAAAGCATCTATTTTAAGTCTTTTCTCTGAAGACAATGAGGCACATTCGGTACTGTGCGTCCTGGTCTCTGTGCATCTGGTCTGAACCGGACGCACAGGGATAGACTCAATTCACATCCCATGGAGCACGTCTAGCCTCTGCAAAATTAGAATCACGTCTAGGGTCAGTATGTGCAGGCTGGTCCCTATTCCGATCGGTCAAGCTAACTCAGTCAAGCTCCTGAATGGAGCTGCGGTGTCATGGCGTCCGGTTAGCATGGCACCGCAGCTCCATTCAGGAGCCGCAATGCTCGGCCACTGCCAACTTTTTCTTTTTCTCTCAGTCCGACCCCCAATCTGACCTCCCATGTCCAGGATCAGGCTGCAGGGAATCCCCCTCCCAGTTTGTTTCTGGCCAGGCCTCCCATTCCCTGATGTCTAAGGGGACTTACTCCACCTCTGAAATGGAATAAGTCCCCCATCCAATCTGCCGGTCCCGGATGTACAGAGCTGACTTTGGAATCGGCCCAGTATGTCCAGGGCCACAGACCACCCACTGCCTGTCCTAACTCTGCCTCTGCCTTCGCACCAAAGCCCCGTCTAATCCTCCCTGTATAAACTCCTTGTTCATACGTCAGGGACAGAATAGACCCCAATATGGACACCCAAGAGCCTTTATAAAGTATGAACCTAGATCCAGCCCTTGTAGGGTGCAGATTTACACCTGCTCTAAAACTGCTGTAAATGTGTGCATATATCCTACAGTATTTATTTATTTATTTATTATTTATTACAAGTTCTTATATACCGCACTATTCGGCATCAGCGCGGTTTACATTATAACATAAAGACCATAACAACAAGCTGTTTGGTTTACATCGAACAGGAGTACAAACTTGGAGAACCGGGGTAAACTATATACATGAGATAATTACATAGAACAGAATAGAGTCTTAATAATATAAAGAACGGCATGGTGTGTTCATGAGTGGGTCACTTCCTCTGGTCACTTCCTCTGTGCTTACATCACACCTCCACCAGAATGATGCTCCTGGGAAGGCCGCCAGGTAGCACACCTGTAAGTATGCACTATACAACCACACAGTTTTAGAAAAGACCTTTTCTAAATGCAAAACAGGCTTTACACATGGAAAAATGAGAGTGAAAGGGCATAAATTCAGGAGTGATATGCAGAAATATTTCTTTACGGAAAGAGTGGTGGATCCATGGAATAGTCTCCCAGTGGAGGTGGTAGAGATGAGGACGGTATCTGAATTCAAAAAAGCATGGGACAAACACAGAGGATATCATTTTCCTGCACATTGGAAAGCTCTGTTGAGTTCTCTGGTTGCCTGTCTGTCTCCTCTGTCTTTAGTTTCTTTGCATTTTGGGGCAATTTTCAGTGTTTCTTTGGTCATCCATTTTGGCTGTTTTTGCTTTTTCACTTTTTGTAGTGGCTTCTCACTATTTTTGAGCACAACTTTCTTGATGTCATTCCAAAACTCTTCTGGTGCTCTGTCATTTGCATACAAAGCAGCAAATTGATTTAGCAGGCAGTCTTTAAATCCAGTGGTATATTCTCAAGATCATATTTTTCTACATTCATGAATGGCTTGTTCTTTTTCAGCTTTAGCTTGAGTTTGCATACTAGTAGTTGGTGATCTGTATCATGGTCAGCTCCAGGTTTGTCTTTGTTGGTGTTATTGAGCTTTTCCAACATTTTCTTCCACAGATGTAGTCAATTTGATTTATGCACAATCCGTTGGGTGAAGTCCATGTGTACATTCACTGCTTGTGTTGCTGGAAGAATGTGTTTTAGATGAATAGATCGTTGGTCTTGCAGAATTCTATATCTTTTGTCCAGCTTCATTTCTGTTGGCAAGTCCATTTTTTCCAACCACTTTGCCTCCTTCTTTTTTGTTCAATCACCCATAACTATCAGGATATCCTGTTCACTTGTTCTGTCAGTTTCAGCTTGTACTAGTTCATAGAACTCAGGGAGATAGAGATGTTACAAATCTCTATCAAAGATGCAGGAAAGGCGATCCCATAATTTTTTTAACTGGAGAAAACAAAACAAATCAAATCATTTTTCCATGAATAAGAATTTATGGAAATTACTTAGGCAATTTAATAAGGAGCTGCATAAAGTAATGTGCCATCAACACATATGAATGATATATTTTCAGTGACTTACATACATGAATGAGCCTTTATGCGTGTATTTTAGCAAGTCATTATTCTACTATATGAGTACGTGCATCAGACTGATGCCATATGGTTACACTGTGGACTTGCCAAGTTCAGGCCCAAGATTTTCATTACAAATGTGGAGTGGAGGAGTGGCCTAGTGGTTGGGGCAAGGTACTTCAGGCTGGAAGGTTGGGGGTTCAAATCCCACTAGAGGACAGCAACCTTGGGCTGGAAGGACTGGGGTTTCTAGTCCCACAGCTGCTCCTTGTGGTCTTGGGCAAGCCACTTAACCCTCCATAGCCCATGTTCCCTGTAAAATAGTTATCTCCAAGTTATAATGCCCTGTTCAATGTAATTTCAGTTTGTTCAATGTAAACCACACTGATGCAGAATAGCACAGTATATAAGAGAATGTAAATGAATGGATTATTTTTTCTTCATAACTGCACATTTACCATGCACAAAAATTACTTGTGCACAGATATCCTGTATCTCTGAATTTACGAACGCACATTTGATATACATGGGCACAAACAAATGCCCAAATAATCCCGAAATGCAAAGTCTACTCTGGGCAGCACATGGGTGATACACAAATCTACTATAAAACTGTAACTTATTCTTGTTCCCTAAAAATCTAGGCACGGGCAGTTACAACAGTCCTAGGGTTGGTGTAACTGATTGCAACTAGATTTGCCACAATATCCCACCACTTACACCCTTCTTGTATGCTTATACTTGACTTTATAGAATTTGTGTGCTAGAGACATATTTACTAGACTCAACTTTATAAAATTACTCTCTTAGCTTCCACAGAAACTGCCTGTTCCGTGCAGGAGTGAATTTATTTGAGGTAGATGCCTTGGGTAGTTAAAAAAAAAAAGTGGTCTACAAGCTAGTTGCTTTTGGGGCCAGGGCTATAGGTGGAGTGGAAACCAATAATGGAAAATGTAAGTTAGCTGCAACTTCTGCATCTCCAAATATTTTGGGGAATGATTTGAATAATTTTGATATTCTAAAACAGTGTAAATAGTAGTCAAACAGGAAAATATGGTATTTTGCAACAATGACAAGAAATGGAAGCAGAGTCCTTTTGAGATGATTTGAAGCCTACATTGTTTGAAATAGCTGATATACAGTACTGAACTGAACCTTTTATCCAGTGAAACAATTAGGAAAGATTTATGTCTAAGGCACTGATTTTCAAATTATTTTTCATATGTAAATCTGAGAGCTAGCTAACTAGCTAGGACACAGTAGTGAAATTGTGTTGCCTATTTTCACACAATATTATAGGCACAAAAAAGTAAAAGGAGAAAAAATGTCTTCATTGAAATTCGACATTGGGTGCCTAACATAAGATCCCATATTTAAGTAAGCAGATAGGGCTAAAATTAGATAGCCCTCTTATAGATGCCTATTTGCACAAAGTTTCATCCTAAATCTGAGGTCCTTCATCTCTGCTGAAATTTTGCCAAACTTTAGATTCATAAAATAAAACCACCTAGGTAAACTGCTCTATTTTTCTTTTTTTCAGTTTTTTATTTCTCTTTTACTGTTTCTCTCAAATTCCATCAGTTTGTTTCATCATTATCTCCTGCTCTATTTCCCCTTTAATGTTCTGCTACACTCTGTTTCTCGCCTTCAATTTTAACTTTCTCTTTCCTTCTTTTATTTTCTCACCCATTCCATTTATCTTATAGTTTGCATCTCTTTTCTTGCCCCCTCTCTCTATCAGCAATCATTTTTATGCTTTTCCCTCTCTCTAACACACACTTTGACACATATACAGTATTTATGGTCACAGAATTTCTGCCTAAGGGGAACTTCAATCATTTACAAGACGCCAGAATAATTGAATTAATTATGCCTTTGCAGCCCAGAACTTTTTTTCAAATAAAAGGTTCTAATTCCTATCTTAACACGATTCTTTTGCCCCCAAGCTTGATTAGAACACAAGAGTAAGTAATTATCTGATCATTTTCAGTTTCATCTGATTAAAAGAGAGGGCTCTCGAAGGCTAAAGGTTATTTGCATTGCACAATTAATTGTCCAATATCATCTTAATCAACATCTCTCAAATCTGAGCACCTCTGCATTTAATGATGGGCAAGAAGATATATTTAATCAACTATTTGCAGGTTGTGTAAATTGGGCTATTGCAAGGAGGTTTCAACCAGTTATTAGGCAAAGAGCTGAAGTGTAACAACCCTTCTGCTAGGGGAGGTGAGTTCCCCAAGTCGGGGGGGGAAACAAACTTATGCGTTACTGAACAAAAGATTCCAGTCGCATGGTTCATCTCAGCCTGCCTAATGAATTGAAGTGTCAAGAAAATGTGAAGAGGCAGCACAGGAAAGCGAAAATGCAATTTAATATGACATGAATCATTTGCTGGCCAAGTGTACAGTGCTGATGGGATTATAGATGAAGCATTTAGATTATGGCTGTTATTACAGGGAATTGCATTTCGTGTGTATGGTGATTCCGATGTTTAAGGGCCGATTATTAAAGAAGCACCACAAAGTAAACTTGTCAGATTCTTCAAGAAAGCATAATTGACAACGCTCTAAATCTAATCACTTTCAGCAGTGCTCTGCATTTCTAAACTGCCTCGCCGAAAAATCGGTGGGATTTTAATTCACAGTTTACCATTTGGATAGCATATAAGAACGAAACAGGTTAAAAAGAAAAAAAAAACACTCTCTGCTTTTGAATCAATTAAAATCACTCCATAACTCATCTGTTTCCTCCTCTTCCAAACAGCAGAGTGTTAGGTCTGTTGGGAGAAATGTAAGTATCTGATTTGCTTTTTCAAATTAGAGAACTGTGCATAACTCTGTAGAGTCAACAAATTATGCACTTTGACTAATCATTAGCTATACAATCAAATGAGAAAAAGGAACTACAATCGGCATTGGAAAGCGCTACAAGAAACTACAAAGGAGTAGAGAAATTATGGTAGAGACTCTGGATACAAGTGCTCAACAGTCAGCTCTAGGTGCATTTTCATAAGGGTCTTACATTTTTTCATAGTTATCCTTCAGGGTGGTCATTCCAGAACATGAAGGGAAGTTTATGTGCTGAAAACGGCCCAGACTATATTCTGAAACACTGCTGACTTGCACGTCCACGGTACCAGCGTGGGAATCTCAGAACGTGCCCAGAAGGGGTGGAACTGGGGCGTGGTCAGCCACAGATATGTAAAAAGTGCATTCAGGAAAGGCCCATGTACATATTGAATGTTTCCCGGAAACATAGTAACATAGTATATGACGGCAGATAAAGACCAGTATGGTCCATCTAGTCTGCCCAGCAAGGCGGCAAGAGTAGGTGCACTTGCCGCTCTGTGCAGGTCTCCCCTCCCCATGCCTTTGTTTAGGGGTGTACTCACCACTCCGTGTAGGTCATCCCATCCATATTATTCCTGCTGTAAGGTAGAATAAGGCCAGGACTTAGAAAAACGTTCTGCTCTTCTCTGCAATGCAGCCCATATTTAAGAATGGTTGTGACAAGTATGTTTTGAACTGGTGTGACTGCAGACTGGACGTACACAAGATGCAGTTTTAAGGTACATAGAGCAGAGGTGAGGGAGTGTTGTAAGGTCTAGACATATTGAGAAACACCCTTACAGAAATATTAAGAAGTGCAATAGTGCTTATTCAGACCATGCATTAATGTGCTGTTCGTGCTAAAGGAGCCAGTCTATGGGACCCTAATTATTCCCATGTTCTGAAAAATGGGACTGCTGATGCAGGTATAGCATGGACATGAGCACGGAAAGGATGGCTGAGAAATGGAGATCATATTTGTAGTCCTGGTACCCCATGCTATTATGTAATGTCATAGCTGTTATTTATAGGGCAGGATTTCTTTTTGTCAGAATCATGTTTTTATGACAGAAAGTAAGAGCATATGTGTGCATGTATGTGTGTGTGGTTTGAGGGATGCATGGGGGATCTTGTGTGCTCATCTGCAATTCAGGGGGGACATGAAAGTCTGGCCAGTCCCTGGACCATATGGATGACCGCAGCATCACCGGGTCCCAGTGTGACTGGGCAAACAGAGAGGGTTCACTATAGCTAAATGTCAAAACATATCCCTGTCAATAAGAAGGGGCCCTCAGAATAAGGGCACTCAACAGTGAAAACAGCACTAATGCATGCCCATAATACACATTTTGTGGAACCAATGGTTTTGCTGTTGAGCATGTATTAGTGCTGAATGTCCTTATTCTGAGGGCTCTTATTGACAGAGATATGTTTTAACATTTAGCCATCGGGAACCTATGCTGATTCACTCTGGATAATTTTACATGGGTACTCTAATAAGATCAGATATTAGTGTTAGTGTGATAAGACATCCATACACGACTGATGTAATGCTAACATTCCCTAGATTGCGTCATGTGGCCTATATCCCTAGCTACACCAGGGTCAATGAGAGCTACAAGAGCGGCGATATCTCTGGAGTCTGGCTACTTGGTGTGATGACACAGGGATCTCCCCTCCTATGCCCACACAGCTCTGACCAGGGGAGCAGTGTCACGAAGCTGACTGTGGGAAGGCAGACAGGATTGCCCCACAGATAGCAGTTGTATACAGACCCAACATACGCCACCATAGGACAGGTGTAGCTGCTATGAGAAATGCCAGTACCCAGATAAATTGGCCTCAGATGCCATAGCCAGAAGACCCTTCTACTACTACTACTAATAGTACTACTACTGATCATTTGTATAGTGCTATAAGGTGTCCCCCGCGCTGCACAGACACACGCAACAGATGGTCCCTGCTCAGCAGAGCTGACAATCTAGTCTAGACAGACAACACAGCAGCTGTGGACAGGACACAACAGGAGGAATGATCAGGAAAACAAGGGAGCTTAGGCAGATCAGAACCAACAGTGGCAACGATAAGGAGAGTGCTCAGCTTGGATTTGAGAGGGGCCAGAGACAAAGCCTGACGTACAGATTCAGGTAGTTTGTTCCAGGCATAAGGAGCAGCAAAGTGAAAGGAGCGACATCTGGACTTGGCAGTAGAAGAGAAGGGCACAGATAGAAGCAATCTTACAGAAGAGTGGAGTTTCAGGGGAGGGATGTAGGGAGAGATAAGAGGGGAATGATAATGCGGAGCAGCCGAAGAAGTGCACTTATAGACCATAGGCATGGAAAGGGCATAGATTTATTGCTCATCAATATTATGCATCCTTTGGAGAACTGCAAAGTTAGTTTGAGTTTTTGTTCACTTGGTGAGGGTCCATCCCTAGCAGTTTAAGGAGTGTTTGTAGAGAGGATCAGGGCAGGAATCACTAGGTCTGGTTCCTAATGCCACGTACCATTTGATGCAAGTATGTCCTAACATACGTGTTCTAATTTCCATTCTTGTATACCATATTGGGGTGCATTGGGATTACCTAGCACTTTTCAGGGCATGAGGGGGACTGGTATATGGTCCAGGTTGCAGTAGTTGCCATTTCTCATTGGTATTTCTGTCTAGTGTGCATCAGCAAACTACTGTCTGAGATGAGCAGCTTAGCAGATGTATGTTTTTCCCAAGGGGTGTGGTGTCCCCGGCTACATTGCGGGGATGGGCAGGATCTGAAACATATTACTTTTCAGTGTATGGTGGTATGGGGACATCCAAATGTTTATCCATGTGGGCCTGCAGGCACATCCAGACCCGCGGATGTGAATTCAAAGGGGGCCCATTTTTTTATTTAGACGTGTCCACGGGCCGGACATGCACATTATGCAATTGTGTTCCAGGTGAATGGGTAATGGAAGACTTTTCCAAAGGGAAGAGGCTACATAAAAGAAAGCCGTATTTCTAGTAGATTTGAGTCTAGATTTAGACGGAGAAGGTATGACCAGACGATTTTCACACAGGGAGTGAAGACAATGAGGGGGAGCATAAGGGGTGACAAGAGTTGGAAAATATTCTGGAGCTTCATTATGTAGAGCACGATGTACTAAGATGAGAATTTTACAGTGAACTTGACAGGAGTCAGTTCATATAGTGTATCTGGACTTTCAGAAAGCCTTTGACAAGGTCCTTCATGAGAGACTTTTGGCAAAATTAAAAAGTCATGGGATAGTAGTCAGTGTACTACTGTGGATCAGGAACTGGTTAAAAGATAGAAAGCAGAGGGTAGGGCTAAATGGCAAATTTTCCCAAAGGAGAAAGGTGAATTGTCGAGTACCCCCGGATCTATGCTAGGCCCACTGCTTTTTAACATATTCATAAATGACCTGGAAATGGGAATAACGAGTGAAGTTATCAAATTTGCAGATGACACAAAATTATTCAAAATTGTTAAAACCCATGAGGATTGTGGAAAATTGCAAGATGATCTTGATAAATTGGAAGACTGAGCATCGAAATGGCAGATGAAATTTAATGTGGACAAGTGCAAAGTTATGCAACTAGGAAAGAAAAACCCAAACTATGATTACACGATGCATAACATGTTAAAACCCTCTGTCCATTATACAGCAGTGACTGAGAGAGCAAATAGAATGCTAGGTATCATAAGGAAAGGAACGGAGAATAAAAAAAAGGATATTATAATGCCTCTGTATCGTTCCATGGTACAACCGCACCTTGAATATTGTGTGCAATTCTGGTCACCGTATCTTAAAAAGGATATAGCATTATTAGAAAAGGTACAGAGAAGAGCCACCAAAATGGTAAAGGGGATGGAAGGATACCCCTATGAAGAGAGGCTGAAAATGTTAGGGCTCTTCAACCTGGAAAAGAGACGGCTGAGGGGAAATATGATAGAGGTCTATAAATTAATCAATGGAGTGGAATGGGTAAATGTAGAATGCTTGTTTATTCCATCAAAATATAGAAAGACTAGGGGGGCATGCATTTAAGCTACAGGGTAACCCATTTAAGACTTATAAGAGAAAATATTTTTTCACTCAACATGTAATCAAACTCTGGAATTCACTACCAGAGTATGTAGTAAAAGCTGTTAGTGTAGCCGGGTTTAAAAAAGGTTTGGGCAAGTTCCTGGAGGAAAGGTCCATATAACCATTATTAAAGGGGACCCAGAATATCCACTTCTTGACCCAATACAAGCATTGTGGAACTTGTGTCTTTTGGGGAAACTGCTTGAAACAGGGTACTGGGCTTGATGGATCTTGGTCTGACCCAGTATGGCATATCTTATGTTCTTAAATTGGAAGTCAATGATGCTGGATGAACAAAGAAGTAGTATGATCAAATTTCCATCCATTAGAAAGGATTTGGATAGCCATATTCTGAATCGTTTGGAGTTTCTTAAGTCAGAAAGCAGGGGGACCAGGGTAGATTACATTCCAATAATCCAGGAGACCAATAACCGTACTAAGGAAAAATGAAGTCAGTGCCACTGAATTCAAGAAAGGGCGTAAAGCTCTCACACGGCTCAGAGTGTCAATGCAGTTCTAGTCAACTGATTTACCTGACTAGAGAAGGAGAGGCTCAAGTCAATGACAACACCTAAATACTTGAAGGAAGAGGAAAGTGAAATAGGAGTACTGCCAAGATGAGGAGCAACATTTGGTATCGTAGAGGAAGCATCAACCAAATAGACATTGTTTTCTGCGGGTTCAAATTTAATGCATTGTCATGAAGCCATGCTGACACATTTTCCAAGTAATCATTGATTACTGAGAGATCTGGAAGGGAACTGTCCAAATGGGTGATGAGAAAAATATCATCTGTATAGAAATATGCAGAGATCCCAGTAGACTGTATAAAGAAGCCAAAGAAATATGAAAAATACTGAAGAGCATTGGAGACAGGATGGAATCCTGTAGCACCCCACACTAATGATGTTGAAGGGAGGACTGTAAATGGCAAATGATACCTTGAAAGTGCAGGAGCAAAACCAAGACAGAACCCCATCTCAGAAGCCGATACTATAGAGGTGGGCAAGTAAGAGGTTATGATCTAAGAGGTTGAATGTCACTGATAGGTCTAAGAAAATGACTAAGGGCACCTTACTAGCATTATGGGCTTGATGTACCTCATTCAGAACTGATACTACTAATGTTTCAGTACTGTAATAACATCTAAATCTAGCCTCTCAAGGATGAAGCACAAGGAGATACTCAAAAAAGTCCATTAACTACATTAACATAATGCATACTACCAACTTTGGAAAGGAATTCTAGGTTTGAGATGGGAAGATAATTTGAAGGGACTAATGGATCTAATTTAGGGGCTTTAAGAATATGGTGCACTACTGCTTTCTTCCACGCACATGGGAATCGACCAGTAGCAAAGCTGGTATTGATGATAGTCTGAGCAAAAGGAAGGATATGCCCTAGAATACTGAGGGAACTTGGGGACATTCTAGCAGCTCCACTGACTGACCTTTTCAATGGCTCGTTAGAGTCGGGAGTGGTGCCAAAGAACTGGAGAGAGGCTCATGTGGTGCCTTTACACAAAAGCGGAAGTAAGGATGTGGTTGAAAACTACAGGCTGGTTAGTTTAACTTCGGTGGTGAGTAAATTATTGGAAGCGCTGTTGAAAGAGAAAATAGTGAGGTTTCTGGAGTCCAGCAAATTATAGGATACGAGGCAGCATGGATTCACCAGAGGCAGGTCTTGTCAGACAAATCTGATTGATTCTTTGACTGGGTGACCAGGGAGTTGGACCAAGGGAGAGACCTAGATATGGTGTATTTAGATTTTAGTAAAGGCTTTGACACCGTTCCTCACAGGCGATTTATAAACAAACTGAGCACCCTAGGGATGGACCCTAAAGTTACTGCATGGGTTGGGACTTGGTTGAGTGGGAAGCGACAAAAGGTACAGATAAATGGAGTTGACTCTGAGGAGAAGGATGTTACCAGTGGTATGTCCCAAGAATCTGTCCTTGGTCCGATTCTTTTTAACATCTTTGTTAGTGATATAGTGAAAGGGCTGTCGGGTAAGGATTGCCTCTTTGAGGATGATACCAAAATCTGCAATAGAGTAGACACCCAGGAAGGTGTAAATAAAATGAGGAGGGATCTAGCTAAGCTTGAAGAATGGTCTAGAATTTGGCAGCTGAGATTTAATGCTAAAAAATGCAAGGCCATGCATTTGGACTACAGAAATCCAAGGGAGCAATATAGTATTGGGGTGAAGTATTTTTGTCCATTAAACAAGAGCGGGACCTAGGCATGATTGTGTCTGAGGATCTTAAAGTAACTAAATAGGTAGAAAAAGTGACAGCTAAATCTAGAAGGATGCTTGGGTGCACAGAGAGTGGAATGGCCAACAGAAGAAAGAAGGTGATAGTGCCTCTGTATAAGTCTTTGGTGCGATCTCATTTGGAGTATTGTGTGAAATTCTGGAAACCATACCTTCAAAAGGACATGAATAGGCTGGAGTCAGTACAGAGGGTGGCTACTAAAATGGTTAGTGGTCTTCATTATAAAGTATATGAGGACAGACTTAAGGGTTTTAATATGTACACCTTAGAAAAAAGGCGGGATAGAGGTGATATGATTGAGACGTTTAAATACCTCTATGGCAGAAATGCACAGGATGAGAGCCTCTTTCAATTGAAAGTAAGCTCTACTATGAGGGGACATGGGATGAGGGTGAAAGAGAATGGATTCAGGAGTGATATGCGGAAATATTTCTTTACAGAAAGAGTGGTGAATTTGTGGAATTGTCTCCCAGTGGAGGTGGTAGAGATGAGGACAGTATCTGAATTCAAAAAAGCATGGGACAAACACAGAGGATCTCTAAAAGAAAAAAGGGGACTGCTGTAGTGGTTGATATGGAAGGACAGACTAGATAGGCCATGTGGTCTTTTTCTGTCATCATGTTTCTATGTTTCTAAAGCATTTTCCATAAGCCACCATTGAGAGGGAATAGGATCAGTGGAGCAAATGATCTTTTTTACAAAAGAGATCATTTTTAGCAGACTTGCTATCGTAGGCGGAGCAAATTCTTCCCAGCTATATACCAGGGTAGGAGAGGGATCAGGGGAAGTGGGGGGAAGGGGGCTAGCCCTATTGCACAGTGGAGAACTTATCACAAATAAATAGCAAGCTCCTCTGCAGAAGGGACACAGTCTGATTGCTTGGAAAAGCAATTGAAAAGGTAGATCGTTTTGACGCAATTGTAAAGATAGCTTGAGAGGAATGTGTAGCCTTAGCTAGAAGAATAGTTTAGTTTAGTTTTGTTTGTTTGCATTTGATATACCACCCTATGTTACATCAGGGCAGTTCACAATTTTTTAACAATCAGAAAGAAGCACAAGACCAGAAAAGGGAAAAGAGCTACAATTTTTTTGACAGAAAAAAGGAAATAATAAAAAGCGTAAAGAGAGGACATAGGAAGATTTAGACCAACATAAATAAGCCAGGTCATGATCAAGAGACTAGGAGATTGTAAGCTGTGCTAAAGAGATGGGTTTTCAACTGTGACTTAAAGGAGGAATTGTTTGTTTCGAGTCAGAGTGGGGTGGGCAGGGAGTTCCACAGGGCTGGATCATGAAAGAAGAAAGCAGAGTGTCGGGTAGATTGAAGGTGAGCACGTGCAAGTGAGGGGAGATGAAGGCGATTGACATGGACTGAGCGGAGGGAACGAGTGGGGGTGTGAAACAGAAGGAGGTCGGTGAGGTACTGTTGCGTGTGAGTGTAGATGGCTCGGTGAACTAAAGTAAAAATTTTAAAGTGAATGCGGAACTCAATGGGAAGCCAATGCAGGTGGATCAGAAGTGGTGTGATATGATTCCTGTGGGATGAACAGGTGATAATCCAGGCTGCGGTGTTCTGTAATAGTTGTAGGCGACGTAGCTGAGTGTGGGTGATCCCTGTGAGAACGGAATTACAATAATCAAGATGAGAAAGTACAGTAGATAAGGTGAGAGTAGTCAAAGCAGAGGGAGAAAGAAAAGGACGTATGGAACATATTTGGCGTAAGAAGAAGTAGGAGGTTTTTGTAAGGTAAGAGATATGGCCCTTAAAGGAAAGAGTTGAATCAAGCAGAACCCCAAGATACCAGAAAGAAGAGACCAGAGGAATAAAGGAACCATCAATAGAGGGTGCAAATGAAGGGCAAGGGTTCCCGAAAGTGAACCAGGTACAGGAAGTTTTGGTCAGATTGAGATGAAGGCAGTTAGTAGAGAGCCATTTTGATACAAGAGCGAGACAAGAATTTAGTGGGGTGAGATCAAGATGAAGAGGACTAGTGTGATGTAAGATGACGATGTCGTCTGCATAGAAAAAGGCAGAAAGACAGGATTGCTGAATGCCACTAAGACTTGCGACCAATAGTGGGCATTGCAGTCTTTACAGAGAGCCTGGGCCAAAAGTATTCCCATTCGCCGCCACCTTCTCTCAGCAGCCCTAAGCTGTTGTCTTAGCAGGTTGACCTGAATGAAACAAGGGAAATCTATTTTTTTTGCGGACAGGTATGGAACTTTGGAACAGCCATAAGATCAAGTTGCTGTGTAAGAACAATTGACAGGGTATCTACCTGCTCATTGAAGAAAACTGCCTTGAAATCCAGGGGAAAAATCATATCTGCTGCAGGAAAGGAAACTAGGGTATCTGAAGTAATATGATTATGATATAAAGTGTAGGTAGTGCCAGGAATATTGGGACCAGGAATGACCTTAGCATCTAAGAGATTAAAAGCCACAAGGAAATGGTCTGTCCTCAACAAATGGCTTAAACATAAATTCGATATTCAGAGACTCATTGAGTAAAAATAAGATCTTATATGTGGCCCACTGAATGTGTTGGAAAGAGTACATGCTGACAAAAATCACGATTATCTAAACAATTAGGTGGTCATTCTGAGGCACAAATAGCAGGGATGGATGTTCCAACGGGACGTCCTTCTCCGCTATTAATGCCGTTCCTGCCCCTGTATAACTCCCCTGCTGGCTGTGCGGGGAAGTTATATGGGGGCGGGGAAGGGGCGGCACAGGGGCGGAGAGTGGATGGGCAGTGGGCGGTCGCCGGCCCTGGACGTACAGAGCTGATTCTAATGTTGGCCCTGTACGTCCAGGGCCGGCAAAATGGCCGGAAATGTTATTCCACCCTTGGGATGGAAAAACTTCCCTGGACATTTCAATTTTGCTGCTCCAGGGGGGAAAGGGGTTGGGGAAGGGGTAATGTTAATTCCCCGCAGCCTGACCCTGGCCTTCGGAGGCCGGATCAGGAGTCGGGCCATGGGGAATTAACATTTTGGGCTGGCGCCGGCATCGCAGCTTTTAAATGAAGGTGCGGTGCCATGACAACATGACACCATGGCACACAGCTCCATTTAAAAGCCCTGGCTGAATTAACCGGGCAGTGCCTGTACGTGCAGGCTGGGACTGAATCACAGTCCCAGCCTGCACGTACAGGCTTGTTCGCAATTCTGATCCAAAGGAGATGTACTTTGGGATCTCAATTGAGCCCTTAATGAAAACTTTATCCCATGCCCTAAGAGGGGCATCATAGTGGATATTAAAATCACCCAAAACTTGAAGGTTTGGGAAAGAAACAGCCAGTTTGAGAATAGTTTGTGGAATAGTGTCTCTGTGAGTACTTTGAAGGGCAGGTGAGTAATATAACAAAAGCATGTGAAAAGAGAAAGGGGGAACCTAATCGGATAAGCAATTTCTCTGGGCCAGCCCAGGAGCTTTCTACAAGCTTATACACGGAAAGAGTTTTCCTGTAAATAATAGGAACTCCACCTTATCACCAAGAGGCCCTAGGGGCTGAGAGGGCAGACTAGGTAGTTGGCAAACAGTGGTGCAAGTAGGGGTCATCACCCTGCCAAAGCCAGGTCTCAGTCAAATACAGAATATCTACATTTTGAGAGATGATGACATCCAGGATTAAGTCATTTTTTTGCCTTCAAGGACCTACAGTTAAGCAATTCTAACTTGAGCCTTTGCTGGCGGTGGCCAGTTGGTCTAACCATGGCAGCTGTAAAAAGAGATTGCCGACAGTAGCATAAGTTTTCAGGTTCCTGACCAACCTCTTGCGGTAGGGAGCACAAAGGTTGGGCAAAGGCCGATAGCTCCAAATAACCGGAATAGAAGACATTTTGTGATATACAACAAAGAAGTGCACAGGTTAGATACAACCCACAGAGAATGTACAATTGATAAGGAGAGCGGGGCAGTCAATGAGCAACCCAGAGAGGAAGAACCAAAGCCAGAACCAGAGTGCAACCATAGGCAGAGTGGCAACATTGCCCCAGGAGTCACCCCAAGGAGCTCATCCAAGGAACAAGACCTGGTGTCAAAGTTGAAAATATAGCGAACAGCTTGGCATCACCTTGAATGTTGCGGTCAAGTGGGTGGGGCTTCAATGGCAATTTGGGCATTACACAGGGAACCAGATGAATAGCACTGCAAACAGAGCACAAGTCAGCACAACATACACCAGACAGGTGCCAATACAGTTTAATTGCAAATGCCGTGGTCAAAGTTGAAAATATAGCAAATAACCTGGTGTCACCTTGGATGTTGGGGTCAGGTGGGTGGGGCTTTGATGGCAATTCAGACGGACACATGAAAACAGATGAATAGCACTTGAATGTCAGGGTCAGATGGGTGGGGCTTTAATGGTGATTTAGGTATCTGGTAGAATTACTTTCTTGGAAGCTTCTGGAAAAGAAAAATGTGTTCTAGATACTTTGTGGTGACTTTGGTTTGAGATTCAGACCAGAACTTTCTTCTGCTACTGCTACTAATACTTCTACTGAACATTTGTATAATACTACCAGACAGACGCAGCACTGCCCAGACATATGTAAAAGACAGTCCCTGATCATCAGAGCTTACAATCTAGTCAAGACAGACACAACAGTAGCTGTAAAGTTAGACTAGTACCACCTTGTTGCCTCACCTACCACAAGATTGCAGCAGAAAGCATCGGGCTTCTCCTGAGGACCTCTTGCACCCACATCAAGTATCATACCCTTAGACTAATGAGCTAAGTGTTGTTCTTTTCACCACTGCTTTGAGAGCTTTTTGGGTGCCTTGTGAGCTATTCCAAGAGCAAAAATGACATTGATTTCTATTAATGCATCCAGGTATATCCCAGTTGAGAGCATTAATTTGGCTAAACTTTCCATTTAAATGTGTTATAAAATATCAGAACGTTAAATACGTTTTCTTTGATCCTCCTCAGCTGACACAAATTGTGTCTGGTCTGGGGACTAGGACTTCTTTGTCTGCTCTAACCCTCTTAAAGACTTAGGGGCATGTTTACTAAAACCCCGCTAATGTTTGGGCCCCGCTAGTGTGCAGGTGCCATATAAGGAGTGGGCGTTTCTTGCTGAAAAAAAAAATCCGGAATTTACATATGCGCTAAGGTGCGCGGCGCCCATGTGCGCCCCGCACATTAGCGCATGAGATAGCTGCGCGGGAGGCATAAGTGGTGCGCTGATGTGCAAGCAAAAGAGCAGAACCACATCACAATGGTTAAAGCACTTACCAATGGTGCAAGGATCAGGGGTTCAATCCCCCACAGTGCCCAATGAAGACGGATGGCTGAGGCATTATTTTAGGAGGCATATAAATAATGGGCAGCATAAGGCGGCACGCTAATGTTTTAGGAGGCATTTTAATATTGGGCGGCATAAGTGGCGCGCTGATGTACAAGAAGAAGAGCAGAGCCACAGCACAATGGTTAGGACACTGACCAAGGGTCAGGGGTTCAATCCCCACAGTGCTCAATGAAGGTGGCTGGCTGAGGCATTACTTTAGGAGCCAGTCCAATATTGGGCGGCATTAGGCAGCATGCTATTGATTTAGGAGGCTTTTTAATATTGGGCGGCATAAGGCGGCACACTGATGTGCAAAGACAAGAACAAAACCACAGCACAATGGTTAAGACACTGACCAATGATGCAGGGGTCAGGGGTTCAATCCCCCACAGTGCCCAATGAACAAGGCTGGCTGAAGCATTACATATTATGGGGAAGATTGCTTTAGGAGTCATTTTATGTTTAGTTTAATTATCACTACTAGCAAACGCACTCTCAAAGCGTGTTAACATAAGTCGCCCTATAAGGCACATTTTAAAGTGCACTGTCCGCCAAGGCACCCTAGAATGTTGCTTATAGGGCGCTTTAGAGGGTGCCGTATGAGGTACGGCAAGGTCAGAGTACTGTTTTTGATGGCAGCACTGTGCAGTTTAAGGAATGAAAAGCATAAGTAGGTGCGCTGACATGCAAGGAGGAGCTGCAGTAGAGCACAATGGTTAAGGCACTGACTGCTGATACAGGGGTCATGAGTTTGCTCCCCAGGGGGCCTACTACTTAAGGCTGGCTGTGGCATCTGCTTTGCAATGTACATATTTTTTCCTGCAGCACTTTAGTTTTATTTTATTAATTGCTGCCAGCAAACACACCCTCACGTACCGTAATTGAAGGTGCCATATAAGGCACACTATAAGGCACTCCATAGGGCACATTATAAAGTGTACTGTCCGCCACGGCACCCTGAAATATCCCCTATAGGGCACCCTATAAGTTGCGTCACAGGATAATGTATAGTGCACCTTATATGGACGGGAACCATAAGGTGCCCTATTGGGCGCCCTATAAAGCGCACTCAGAGCCACCTTATGGGTACAGTACGCTGAGGGTGTTTTTGCTGGCATCAAAATATGTACATTAAAAAAATAATGCTTTGGACAACCCTATTAAATAACCCCACTGTGGGTTTGAACCCATGATCTCTGGCTTCACAGGCAGTGAAGTAACCATTGGGCTACAGCTCTATAGCTGCTAGCAAGCCCCTGGCTGGCTGCAGAGAGCCTGCAAGTCACCACACAGACAGTCTGCTGTGGTCACCAGGATAGGGTTAGCCCACCAGAACCCATGATGCACTGCACATGCAAATCAGCTGTCCACAGATGAACACAAGATGGGGAATGCACCCCCTCAGCACCTCGGCCTGGTAGGGGGAGGTGACCATGTGCACCCACACAGCACCTCTGCCTGGTAGGGGGTACTGACCGTGTGTTTTAATGACACAGAGTAGCTACACACCGTCACATTGTGTGGGTACTGTGCTCACCCTGAGGGTGCGATGAGGCACCCAGGACCAGGTCCACAACACCTTCCATGGCTAAAAGAGGCCATGCTGGAGATCCAAAGCAGTGTTAATGTGTGAGATAGGTAGTTTATGCAGAAACCCCTTGGATATCTCTGTCTGACAGTCAGTCAGGTGTAGCCCCCATGGACAACCCCCACCCCTCCCCCAGGACCAAGGGCAAGCAAACAGGGCCCTCCATCAACAGGTCCACATTCTACCTCCCTGCAAAGGTGGCAGTAGAGGGGAACATCAACCCCAGTACTGCTGGGGAACAGACACCCCACAGGGCAGTCAATGCAGCTCTATACACATCCATGACACAATAGCAGGCAGACATTAGGCCAGGATATGCTAAGCTGCAACCCACCACTATCTGATATTCTCCTGCAGCAAGCCATCAGCCACTGCACCCTGCTCCATCAAGACACATACTAGCTGCAAACAGTCTGCTAGCTAGTTCATAGTGCATGTTCCCAGTGGAGATGCATGCACCCATAACTGGGATGTCAACATACACAGCAAGCAGATAAATCAGTGACTGGGCCCCAAAAGGAAAACCCACATTTATCACATGAACAAAATACTATACAGCACTATGTGGGTGCCTAGCCATGCTGTCATCACTGCACAGTCAGGGTGAGAGTGATCCCCCAGCAGGACATACAGAGGTCACCCTGTCTGTGTAGGTGGTGGTCGGGCACTACAATGTCCCAGCCAGTGCCCTATGCCCTGTGCAGATGCATCCTGGCCAGCCCACCCTGTCCGGGCTATACCCATGGTACCTTGCTCCTCATTATGCACATTGGCAGGCCAATACTGGCAACAGTGCTGGCAGTGTGGGCTGTGGAAGGTGTTTGCAGCCACCACACACTGTATAGACAGACACACACTCCCACACCTATGCCAGCATTGTGCTACTATAGAGGAGTTTATCAGCCTTGCCCACCACACCAGTCCTGGGCACAGTACAGGCATGGATATGGTACGCAATACTGTTGGGGGGCACTCCCCAGGGTGGTAAACACTGTCAGAGACCAGACCTGAAGCACACACCACAGACATCAGAAAGATTGTTATGATGGAGCTCAAAGAGCAAACTGTGCTTAACGTAGGACTTGCTATCTGCCAGTAATCATAGGAAACGTTTGATACGTGTGTACCATTTACCCAGGTGCCGGGTGGCATTGCTAAGGTATGCAAGTGCTAGTATTGGGAGATGCACGCAGGGCCCGATGTCCTGCCTCTCCAGGAGGCATTGGCCAATGGGGCCTGTGGGTGTGGGTGTGGGTGTGTCTGGCCCTGTTGGCTGCTGCTTTACAGCAGGGTTTCCCAACTCCAGTCCTGGTGTTCAAAACACTGTTCGGGTTTTCATGCTGTCCCTCATAAATATGCATGAACTACATCTGCATACCATGGGGGTGGTGCATAGATATGCAGCACAGGCAACTTTATTAGAGGCAGCATGGAACCTGAATGGTGTGGGGCCCTCCAGGACTGCATTTGGGAGACTCTGCTCTAGGTAATGCGCCTGTTTATGGTGTCTGTGTTTGGTGTGGTAAAATATAGGCGTATTAACCATGCGTATGTTCTCAGCAATAAAGGTTTGTCCTTACTATCTCAGTTTAGTTGTGGGATAAATATGTGGACTGGATTGGCAGTAGCCCCAGCTAGGCTTTGAACCTGTGACTTTCTGTTCTTGCACACACTGTCTGTGTGCACTGCACCACTGTGTTGCCACAGATATGCTGTATTCCCTGGGGAGTTCATGACTGTACATCTGACAGAGCCTGTCTGTTGCGGTGGACGGTGCCAGCCTGCACAGGCCTAGGCCACTGTCTGCTGTGGATTGCAGCCACTGCCCCCTCCACCACCTATACCCTTCCGCCAACATGCAGACATGTCCTTATCTTGGAAAAAGCATATGACCTGATTGAGTTGTGGCACTCCAGGACTGAATTTGGGGGACTCGACTGTAGGTAATGCCCATTGTTATGGTGTGTGTGCGGTGTAGGGTAAAATATAGGTGTTTGAACCATGCTTATGTTCACTGCAATAAAGGAGTGTCTTTACTATTGCTGTTTAGTGGTGGGTAAAGCTATGGGGACTGAGTTGGCAGGAGCCCCAGCTGGGATTTGAACCTGTAACCCTCCAGGCACTGGTTGTGTCTGCTGCACCACACTGTGGCCACAGAGGCAGTGCAGTCCCTGGAGATAGGAAACCTGCCGGACGAGTCAGAAACCCTGCTCTGCACAATTTTACTGTGGGCTCATTTACCTTGTATGGAGACAAAAGGGCAAATAAACCTCAAAAATTGACATCGAAAAAAGGAGAAAGAACCCATAACCAAGCTGGGCAACAGTGATAGCAATGGGCAACATTTAAAAACACTCCCAGGAAAGCTCCAATAAAAAAAAAAGATTTTTGGAAGGGTCTACGGAGCGTAGACCCTTCCAAAAATCATTTCATTTTTTCGGAGCTTTCCTGGGAGTGTTTGTTAATGTTTCCCATTGCTATCACTGTTGCCCAGCTGATTTATAATTTTTAGAATTTTTGTTGTGGTCATTTTCAAGTTTTATTTGCAATTTTGTTCTGTGCTCATGTATCACACTGCTCACGTTTTGTAGGTTTCCCCGGTTTTGCTGTACATTGCTGACAGAAATGGTTTCTCTTCCCTTTAAATCGGCTCTAACGCGAGGTTTTCACTCGCGGTATTTTTTTAGTTGAATTTCAGCCCCGCTCCTGTGCGGAGAGCCTCTCCCCTCCCACTCTCCACCCTTTGACCCCATCCCTCCGCCCCTCGGGAGCCTTCCTCCGCCCTCGGAATGCCTTTCCACGCCTCTATCGCACATCAGCGCGCCACGCACTTGTGCGGGCCCGTTAGTGCAGCGTGCACGTGTGCGGGGCAGAAAAACACACTATTAGCGTGCGCTAAGGTACCTTAGCGCACGCTCAAGTGCGCCCAGCACAATTGCGCGGTTTAGTAAACATACCCCTTAGTTTAGCAAGATCTACAGAACTGTTTAGAATAAGGCTGTGCCTGCCAGATTTTCTTTTTCTTTAGAGAGCTGTTTTGCTTTCTTTAGTATTATTTTTCTATATGGGATCTGTCCCCCCCCTCCCCCGTGGACTTTATGATGGTGCCATAATTATGATGTATTTCTTGCTTTTCTGTAATTACCTTTACTTCTTTAAGTATATTTCATTTCTGTGCAAGAGATCTTTTCTTGGGATTGTATGCAAAAAGTTGCATTAAAAATAAAATGTAAAAATAATGTATGAACATTGGAAACTGTACTAAGAGTCTGAGGAAACTGTGAGTTTTGACAGAGGGAAAATATCACCTGACTAATGCAATGCTGCACGAAAAATGTAAAAAAGTACTGTAGTGAGTATGGATTTCATGCGTGGAAACACTACATATTCGAAGTCCTTGGGACTTAATTGTTCTTCCTTGCAGTTCTGTAAATCAACTCATGGTGAGCTGGTATTCAGGGTGAGTTATGCTTTCACCATAAGAACATAAGATATGCCATACTGGGTCAGACCAAGGTCCATCAAGCCCAGTATTCTGTTTCCAACAGTGGCCAATCTAGGTCATATGTACCTAGCAGTTTCCCCAAGGGACACAGGTTCCACAATGCTTGTATTGGTTCAAGCATTGATATCCTGGGTCCCTTCTTAATAATGGTTTATGGACCTTTCCTCCAGGAACTTGTCCAAACCTTTTTTAAACCCAGCTACATTAACAGCCTTTACTACATCCTCTGGTAACAAATTCCAGAGTTTGATTACACGTTGAGTGAAAAAATATTTTCTTTTATTAGTCTTAAATAGTTTACCCTGTAGCTTCATTGTATGTCCCCTAGTCTTTCTATATTCTGATAAGGTAAACAATCGATCTACGTTTACCCGTTCCACTCCGTTCATTAATTTATAGACTTCTATCATATCTCCCCTCAGCCGTCTCCTTTCCAGGTTAAAGAGCCCTAACCTTTTTAGCCTTTCTTCATAGGAGTTTCCTTCCATCCCCTTTACCATTTTGGTGGCTCTTCTCTGTACCTTTTCTAAAATCGCTATATCCTTTTTAAGATACGGCGACCAGAATTGCACACAATATTCAAGGTGCGGTCTCACCATGGAACGATATAAAGGCATTATAATATCTTTTGTTTTATTTTCCATTCCTTTCCTTATCATACCTAGCATTCTATTTGCTCTCTTGGCCGCCGCTGCACACTGGGCCGAGGGTTTTAACATGGTATCCACAATGACGCCTAAATCTTTTTCCTGGGTGGTGGTTCCTAATGTGGAACCTTGCATCGTGTAGCCATAGTTTGGGTTGTTCTTCCCTAGGTGCATAACCTTGCACGTGTCCACATTAAATTTCATCTGCCATTTTGATGCCCAGTCTTCCAATTTATCAAGATCCTCTTGCAATTTTCCACAATCCTCTTGGGTTTTAACAACTTTAAATAGTTTTGTGTCATCTGCAAATTTGATAACCTCACTCGTTATTCCACTTTCCAGGTCATTTATGAATATGTCAAAAAGCAGCGGACCCAGCACAGATCCCTGGGGTACACCACTATTCACCTTTCTCCATTGGGAAAATTGGCCATTTAGCCCTACCCTCTGCTTTCTATCTTTTAACCAGTTCCTGATCCACAATAGTACACTGCCTCCTATCCCATGACTCTTTAGTTTTGCCAAAAGTCTCTCATGAGGAACCTTGTCAAAGGCTTTCTGAAAGTCCAGATACACAATATCAACCGACTCACCTTTGTCCACCTGATTATTCACTCCTTCAAAAAAGCATAACAGATTAGTAAGACAAGATCTTCCTTGTCTAAAGCCATGTTGGCTGTCTCCCATTAGGTCATGACTATCTACATGCTGAGTAATTTTATTCTTTATGATGGTTTCTACCATTTTTCCCGGTACTGATGTCAGGCTCACCGGTCTGTAGTTTCCCGGATCACCCCTGGAACCTTTTTTAAAAATTGGTGTTACATTGGCGATCCTCCAATCTTCAGGTATTAGAAATGGTTTTAATGATAGTTCACAGATTACTAATAGCAGGTCTGCAATCTCATATTTCAGTTCTTTCAATACCCTTGGATGTATACCATCCGGCCCAGGTGATTTGCTCCTCTTCAGTTTATCTAATAGTTGTAATACATCTTCCCGATGTATCGATATTTCCTTCAATTCTTCCGCACCTTTAAATACCACTTCAATCATGGGTAACATCCCTCCATCTTCCTCAGTAAAAACTGAAGCAAAGAATTCATTCAATCTCTCCGCTATCGCCTTGTCACCTCTTAGTGCTCCTTTAACCCCTTTATCATCTAATGGACCAACTGACTCTCTCACAGGTTTTTTGCTACAAATGTACTTGAAAAGGTTTTCACTTCGCGTTTTTGCTTCCGCAGCAAGCTTCTTCTCAAATTCTCCCTTTGCCTGCCTTATCAATGCCTTGCTTTTGACTTGCCAGTACTTGTGCTGTTTCCAGGTTTTGTCGTTTGGCTCTTTTTTCCATTTCCTGAAAGATGCTTTTTTGGCAACAACAGCCTCTGTGACCCCACCTTTAAACCATGCTGGCAGTTTTTTGGACTTCCTTCCACTTTTCTTAAAGCGTGGAATACAGCTGGTCTGGGCTTCCAAGATAGTATTTTTCAACAACAGCCAAGCCTGATGTACGTCTTTAACCTTTGCAACTGCTCCTTTTAGTTTTTTCTTAACTGTTTTCCTCATTTTATCATAGTCTCCCTTTCGAAAGTTAAAAGGTAGTACTGTGGATTTCCTTACTATCCCTCCTCCACTAATTAAATCAGTGGGTGATGGATGCATAAATCACTTATTACTCAATTATTGAGGCTTGTATGGATTTATGCATTATAAGAAGTCATTTTATAATAAGCCTCGTAAAGGTACCCATTACACAATGTACATAAATCACATATTTTCCATGATGTACTTGTACAGATGGGCCTATACGCACATGTGCTAGGTGAGCATTATTCTGTAAGTACAAGCATCATGCTGATGGGAGGTGCTTTTAGTGTGGGCATGGCCAGGGGTGGAATTTGGATGGAGCCTGGGTGGAGCACTAATTTACACACATATGTTGTTATAAATCTTTAGTGTGGGCATTTGCACCAAGTTGGTGTAAGTGCTTGGGCTTAGATTTCTGATTATTTCTCAAGATATTGTATACAACATACCTAAAATGGAAGGGTGCCGATAATGCTGACCACAACTGTATGTCATCATGATATTTTAATAGTATGTTCAAAGGTATACAGCAAAAAAAAAGATGTCTGTGCAACTTAGATATAATAAGTTTTGTGAAATAAACAAAATATGACCTGGACAGGATTAATGGCATCTTTCACTAATATTGGTTGCGCAACCCTGGGCAGTGATGAAATCATCTAAACATTTCTTGTAATCATCTGTAAGTTTCGTACATCTGCCTGCTGGTAGTTTCTCCCACTCTTCAATTGTGATTTGTTCCAGCTCATGAATTTTTCCAGGATTCCTTTTACCAATGGCAGAATTCAGCTTTTTCCAGAGGTTCTCGATTGGCGTGAAATCAGGACTCATTGCTGGCCAGTTTAAAAGAGTCCATTTGTTCCTTTTTAACCATTCTTTTGTACTTTTGGATGTATGTTTTGGTCATGGTCCTGATGGAGGACCCATGATCTTCAACCCAGACCTAGCTTTCTAAACTAGGTAGAATATTTTGCTCCAAAATAACTTGGTAGTCCTCTGACTTCATGATTTCTTTAATATGGTCCAGGCCTCCAGTTCTTGAGTCAGTAAAACAGCTTCACAACATTATGCAGTCTCCACCATATTTAACTGTAGGAAGGGTGTTTTTTCCCTTATAAGCTTAATTTTTTTGCCTGTAAATGTATTGCTGGTCTGCATTGCCAAAGAGTTCAAGTTTGGTTTCATCTGGCTACAGAACCTTTTCCAAGAAGGATTGTGGTTTCTCAAGTTGGGTTTGGGCAAAGATCAGGCATGTCTTTATATGTCTGTCTTTGAGCAGTAGGGTTCTCCTTGGCCTTTTTTCATGAAGAATTTCTTTGTTAAGTGTGTGGCATATGGTGTGGATTGCTCCAGGTCAGCCTTAAGCTCTTTGGATGTTGTACGTGGTATTTTTCCAACAGTTTGCACTAACCTTTGAAGACTTCTTGGATCAATTTTCCTCTTCCCACCACATCCTGGGAGGTTCTTGACAGTTCCATGAGCAGAAAATATCTTAAAAATATTGCAAACTGTAGACACAGGAATCCCAAGGTCTTTGGAGCTGGCCTTTTATCCCTTTGAAGTCTGATGTTTGGTGAAAAGGCTTTTCTGACTGTCTCAGGCAGCTCTTGTCTTCACCATTGTGAAAATGGAACAGAGAGCAAATGCGGCCATTTTAAACATTAGAGCCATCATTCACTGTTGATTCAAGTCATGTGAGTACTAACAATTGATCACAAGTGCATCTAATTTCACTTCAATGGGAATAATGCTGGGAAACTGTCTGGTACTTTGGTAGATCTCTCTCTTTTGCTTTAACAGATACCTAAGCTCCATGAACAGAACAATGACTGGGAAAAATCGTATCGCTAAAGCTGTTTCCCCCATTACAGCTTCTGCCTCTGTCCAGACAGAGGTCCCAATGCCAGTTTCAGGACCGGTTCCATGTGCAGGGTGCCTGCATGCTGAAGCTCTGAGGAAACAAGTGGAGGAACTCAGAGAGGAGATGGTGAGGCTGAGGAGCATTCAAGACAGTGAGGAGTACGTTGATGAGATGCTTCTTGAAACATCCAAGCTCTCTAGCAAAGGAGAAGATGGGTGCCAACAGAATGACGAAGGTTGGACACAAGTCACCAGGGCCTGCACAATCACCGATCCAACTTCTCCAGCCCTTGAATTGGAGAACCATTATGCAGCCCTTGAAGTAGAGGAGGTAAAAGTATCCCTGGAAAGGGAAGAGCCAAAGCTCAAGTACCCCAAAGTTGCAGAATCAGTGACCACAAGGAAGCAAAGGGTAGTGGTGGTTAGTGACTCTCTTCTGAGGGGTACTGAGGCATCCATCTGCTGACCAGACTTGATGTCTGCCTGGTGCCAAAATCCAAGATATTACAGAGAGTTTTCCGAGACTCATCAAGCCCACTGACTATTATCCAATGTTGCTAATCCATGTCGGAACAAATGATACTGCCAGGTATCCCTCTGAGCATATCAAAAGTGACTTCATGGCTCTGGGACAGAGGGTGAAGCAGTTAGGTGCACAGGTGGTGTTCTCTTCAATCCTCCCTGTTGAGGGTAAAGGCCAAGGCAGAGAGGCTATCATCCTGGAGATGAATGCATGGCTGCGTGGATGGTGTCATCAAGAGCATTTTGGTTTCCTAGACCATGGGATGCTGTTCCAAGAGTTGCAGAGCAGAGATGGTATCCATCTGTCCAAGAAAGGTCAATGCATCTTCAGTAGTAGACTGGCTAATCTACTGAAGAGGACTTTAAACTAGATTCATTGGGGATGGGTGAAAAAAGCCCCCAGGTAAGTGATGCACTAAATACCTTTATGGAAATGGGTAACAGGGGTAACATATGGAAAGCAGTGTGTATAAATGCCGGTAGCTTGGGGAATAAGATCCCTGATGTTGAAGCTTTGGTGGGAGTGACCGACTTGGATTTGGTGGCAGTTACAGAAACATGGTTCACAGAAAATCATGACTGGGATGCAACTATACCTGGCTATACTTTATTCAGAAAGGACAGGGTAGGAAGAAGGGGAGGAGGAGTGGCACTATATGTAAAAAATACTATTAAAGCTTTGGAATTACAGAGCTTAAAAGGGAGAGGAGGCATTGTGGGTTAAACTAGAAAGAGGGAACGAGAAATCTATTTGCATTGGCGTGATATATAGACCTCCCTCAAAAGAGGAAGAGGTGGACAGAAAGTTAATTGAAGACATACGCAGCATTGCTAGGAAAGGGGAAGTGCTACTGATAGGAAATTTCAATATGAAAGAAGATGAAAGATGTGATTGTGGGGAGGAACAGTCTGTTTTAGATGTTAAGATCACGGCATTAGAAATGACAGATTTGAAGGTGTTTAAAGAACTGCTGAATTCAATATGAAGGTAATTCAATAACCGGCTTTCTTAAAGATTTATGGTTTATGGTTCATTTGGATTTTTTATTCTGCCTTTCCAAAATAAAAGCAAAGTGGTTTACAAACTAGGTATGAAAGTAAGAAAAAACAAGAGTAGGTTAGATACTCAGGCACAGTTGACTTCCTCCAGCCCACACTCAGCCAGTTGTCAGTCCATTCAAAGAGGAATGTCCAGCTCTAAATTTCTTGAATGATGATTCTAGGCATAGTGGTGGGTGCTAGACATTCCACAGAGTCAGGGCCTTAAAGCAGATAGACTACCTGGTACTTTCTAGCTTAGAACTCAAAGGGGGTGGGGGGATATGCAGACAATTCTCGTAAACAGAATGCAATATTTTGCATGGGTATGTAGGGTTATAAGGGAAGATAAATCAGATGGTGTATTGGTGTATAGTACCCTATATTTAAATGTCAGGCTTTTAAAAGACATTTGACAGCTAACTGGGAGGCAATGTTCTAGTATCAGGAGAGGAATGGCACAGTCAAATTGCATGTGTGGACAGGATCTGAATGGCAGTATTTTCAACAATTTATAGGCACTTCATTTCATTGAAATAGAATCCAGCATACATAGGGGTATGTTTACTAAACCCCCGCTAATGTGCGGGCCGCGGTAGTATGCAGGTGCCATATAAGGAGTGGGCGTTCCGTCCTGAAAAAGAAAAGCCGTGTTTGACATATGTGCTAAGGTGCACGGCGCCCATGTGCGCCCCGCACATTAGCGCATGAGGAAGCTGCGCGGGAGGCATAAGTGGCGCGCTGATGTGCACACAAAAAAACAGAACCACATCACAATGGTTAAGGAACTTACCAATGGTGCAGGGATCAGGGATTCAATCCCCCACAGTGCCCAATGAACAAAGCTGGCTGAGGCATTAATTTATGAGGCATGAAAATAATGGGCAGCATAAGGAGGCATGCTAATGTTTTCAGAGGCATATTAATAAGGCGGCGCGCTAATGTTTTGGGAGGCATTTTAACACTGGGCAGCATAAGTGGTGCACCGATGTGCACACAGAAGAGCAGAGCCACAACACAATAGTTAAGACACTGACCAATGGTGCAGAGATCAGGGGTTCAATCCCCCACAGTGCCCAATGAACAAAACTGGCTGAGGCATTACATATTATGGGAAAGATTGCTTTTGGAGTCATTTTATGTTTATTTTAATTATCACTACTAGCAAACGCACTCTCAAAGCGTGTTAACATCAGGCGCCCTATAAGGCACATTGTAAAGTGCACTGTCAGCCAAGGCACCCTAGAATGTTGCTTATAGGGTGCTTTAGAGGGTGCCGTATGAGGTACCGCAAGGTCAGAGTACTGTTTGTTATGGCAGCACTGTGCAGTTTAAGGAATGGAAAGCATAAGTAGGTGCGCTGACAGGCAAGGAGGAGCAGCAGTGGAGCACAATGGTTAAGGCACTGACTACTGATACAGGGGTCATGAGTTTGCTCCCCAGTGTGCCTAATACATAAGGCTGGCTGTGGCATCAGCTTTGCACTGTACATGTTTTTTCCTGCAGCACTTTATTTTTATTCTATTAATTTCTGCCAGCAAACACGCCCTCACGTGCCGTAATTGAAGGTGCCGTATAAGGCACCCTATAAGGCACTCCATAGGGCACATTATAAATTGCACTGTCCGCCACAGCACCCTAAAATGTCCCCTATAGGGCACCCTATAAGTTGCGTCACAGGATAATGTATAGTGCACCTTATATGGATGGGAACCATAAGGTGCCCTATAGGGCGCCCTATAAAGCACCCTCAGAGGTACCTTATGGGTACAGTACGCTGAGGGTGTTTTTGCTGGCATCAAAATAAGATAATGTGTTGGACAATCCTATCAAATAACCCCACTGTGGATTCAAACCCATGACCTCTAGCATCAAAGGCAGTGAAGTAACCATTGGGCTACAGCTCTATAGCTACTAGCAAGCCCCTGGCTGGCTGCAGAGAGCCTGCATGTCACCACACAGACAGTCTGCTGTGGTCACCAGGATAGGGTTAGCCCACCCATACCCATGATGCACTGCACATGCAAATCAGCTGTCCACAGATAAACACAAGAATGGCAATGCACCCCCACAGCACCTCGGCCTGGTAGGGGGAAGTGACCATGTGCACCCACACAGCACCTCGGCCTGGTAGGGGGTACTGACCGTGTGGTTTACTGGCACAGAGTAGCTACACACCGTCACATTGTGCGGGTACTGTGCTCACCCTGAGGGTGCAATGAGGCGCCCAGGACCAGATTCACAACACCTCCCATGCCTGAAAGAGGCCATGCTGGAGGTGCAAAGCAGGGTTAATGTGTGAGATAGGTAGTTTCTGCACAAACACCTTGGATATCTTTTCCTGTTTCAGTCAGGTGTAGCCCCCAGGTGGGCCATGCACCACCACCTCCCACCAGGGCCAAGGGTGGCAAACAGGGTCTCCTATCAATAGATCCACATTCTACCTCCCTGCAAAGGTGGCAGTAGAGGGGACCATCAACCCCAGTCCCACTGAGCAACAGACACTCCACAGGGCAGTCAATGGAGCTCTGTCCACATCCATAACACAATAGCAAACAGACATTAGGCCTGGATACAGTAAGCTGAACCCCACCACTATCTGATTATTTTCCTGCAGCAAGTCATCAACCACTGCACCCTGCAAGCCACTCCATCAAGACACATACCAGCTGCAAGCAGTCTGCTAGTTAGTCCATAATGCATGCTCCCAGAGGGGGTGCATGCTCCCAGAACTAGGATGTCAGCATACACAGCAAGCAGATAAATCAGTAACTGGGTCCCAAAAGGAAACCCATATGTATCACATAAAAGAAATACTATATAGCACTATGGGGGTGCCTAGCCATGCTGTGGTCACTGCACAGTCAGGGTGAGAGTGATCTCTCAGCAGGACATACTGTGGTCAACCTGTCTGTGTAGGTGGTGGCCGGGCACTAAAATGTCCCAGTCAGTGCCCTATGCCCTGTGCAGATGCACCCTGGCCAGGTCACCCTGTCCGGCCTATACCCATGGTACCTTGCTCCTCATTATGCACATTGGCAGCCCAATACTGGCAACATTGATGGCAGTGTGGGCTGTGGAAGGTGTTTGCAGCCACCACACACTGGATAGACAGACAGACAGCCACCCCCACACCTATGCCAGCATTGTGCTACTATAGAGGAGTTCAGCAGCCACACCCACCACACCAGTCCTGGGCACAGTACAGGCATGGATATGGTACGCAATACTGTTGGGGGGCACTCCCCAGGGTGGTAAACACTGTCAGAGACCAGACCTGCAGCACACACCGCAGACATCACAATGATTGTTATGGTGGAGATCAATGAGCAAAATGTGCTTAACGTAGGAATTGATATCTGCCAGTTATCATAGGAAACGTTTGATAGCTGTGTACCATATACCCAGGTGTAGGGTGGCATTGCTAAGGTATGCAACTGCTAGTATTGGGAGATACAGGCAGGGCCCAATGTCCTGCCTCTCCAGGAGGCATTGGCCAATGGGGCCTGTGGGTGTGTGTGTGGGTGTGTCTGGCCCTGTTGGCTGCTGCTTTACGGCAGAGTTTCCCAACTCCAGTCCTGGTGTTCCAAAACAATGTTCGGGTTTTCATGCTGTCCCTTATGAATATGCATGAGCTACATCAGCATACCATGGGGGTGGTGCATAGATATGCAGCACAGGCATCTTTATAAGAGGCAGCATGGAACCTGAATGGTGTGGGGCCCTCCAGGACTGCATTTGGGAGACTCTGCTCTAGGTAATGCACCTGTTTATGGTGTCTGTGTTGGGTGTGGTAAATTATAGGCGTATTAACCATGCGTATGTTCTCAGCAATAAAGGGTTGTCCTTACTATCATGGTTTAGTTGTAGGAAAAATATGTGGACTGGATTGGCAGGAGCCCTAGCTGTGCTTTGTACCTGTGACTTTCTGTTCTTGCACACACTGTCTGTGTGCACTGCACCACCTTGTTGCCACAGATATGCTGCCTTCCCTGGGGAGTCCATGACTGTACATCCCACAGAGCCTGTCTTTTGCGGTGGACGGTGCCAGCCTGCACAGGCCTAGGCCACTGTCTGCTGTGGTTTGCAGCCACTGCCCCTTCCACCACCTGTACCCTTCCGCCAACATGCATTTTATTTTATTCACATTTATATACCGCATCTTCCAAGGTTCAGTTGCGGTTTACAGTTAACAATAATTAACAAATCAAGTTTGTTTTACATGGAACATTGAAATATAACAAAACTTATTTACAAGGAACATCATATAAAATATAGAACAAATAATGTGGTATAATACCGAACAGTGTGAAAACTATATACAAGTTATATATGAATATATATATATGGAATACTTGGGGGGAGGTCAAAGGATCATGTCCTTATCTGGGTAAAAGCATATGACCTAATTGACTGGTGCCACTCCAGGACTGAATTTGGGGGACTCGGCTGTAGGTAATGCCCATTGTTATGGTTTGTGTGCGGTGTAGGGTAAAATATAGATGTTGGAACCATGCTTATGTTCTCTGCAATAAAGATGTGTCTGTACTATCACTGTTTAGTGGTGGGTAAAACTATGGGGACTGGGTTGGTTGGAGCACCCAGCTGGGAATTGAACCTGTGATCCTCTGGTCCTATAGGCACTGGCTGTGTCTACTGAACCTCACAGACAGTACAGTCCCTGGAGATAGGAAACCTGGCCGGACGAGTCAGAAACCCTGCTCTGCACAATTTTACTGTGGGCTCATTTACCTTGTATGGGGACAAAAGTGCAAATAAACCTCAAAAATGACCTCGAAAAAAGGGGAAAAAAAACAAAACAAAGCTGGGCAACAGTGATAGCAATGGGCAACATAACAAACACTCCCAAGAAAGCTCCAATAAAATGAAGTGATTTTTGAAAGAGTCTACGGAGCGTAGACCCTTCCAAAAATCATTTCTTTTTTTTTGGAGCTTTCCTGGGAGTGTTTTTGATTGTTGCCCATTAATATCACTGTTGCCCAGCTGGATTATAATTTTTAAACTTTTTCTTGTGGTCATTTTAAGGTTTTATTTGCTATTTTGTTCTGTGCACATGTATTACACTGCTCACGTTTTGTTGGTATCCCCGGTTTTGCTGTACATTGCTGACGTAAATGGTTTCTCTTCACTTTAAATCGGCTCTAACGCGAGGTTTTCACTCGCGGTATTTTTTTGACCGACATTCAGCACCGCTCCTATGTGGGGAGCCTCTCCCCTCCCACTCTCCGCCCATTGACCCCGTCCCCCCGCCCCTCGGGAGCCTTCCTCCGCCCTCGGATTGCCTTTCCACGCCTCTATCGCACTTCAGCGCGCCGCGCACATGAGCGGGCCCGTTAGTGCAGCGCGCACATGTGTGGGGTCCAAAAATGCACTATTAGCGTGCGCTAAGGTACCTTAGTGCACGCTCAAGTGCGCCCCGCACAATTGCGCGGTTTAGTAAACATACCCCATAGAATTATAGTAGTCCAGTCTGGAAATGACAAGATTGAGGATTAATGTTTTCTGGGTGGGAATATCCAGAAAGGGGGAAAATGGCATAGAATTGTCACAGAGCAAAGAAGGTTTTTTGTTTGTTTGTTTGTTTTGTTTACAACATTAACCTGCTGCTTAAATAATGGATTGATTTCCATTCAAACAGCTTGTAAGTTCAGTGGGAGAGCCATCAAAGTAATCGTGAGAGAGGAAAAGAGTTTGGACTGCTAGTAAGTCCAGTAGTCATAGTTTTGCAAGCATTTATCTTGAGGTGGATAGCTTTAAGCCAGATGACAACCTTAGTCAGACAGTTATTTATTTAAGGAAGTTAGGTCTGGGGAGCTGGGATCATTGTAAGAGATAAAAAGAATGTTGACTACAAAGTAATACTGTATATGATGGTTCCTATTCTTATTACTGCCAAAAGCTTAAAAATGTATTAAAAAAGTGGTTCAATACTGAGTTTTATGGTACTCCTACTCATCCACAAGTGCATTCATTCTTCAGCTCCTCATTACCTCTCTTCTTTTATCTCTTCCTACAACCCACCTTGGCAACTCTGCTCATCAAGCAAATCACTTTTATCAATGCCCTTCACGTTTACAGCCTACTCTAGACTCCATACATTCCACCTTGCTGCGCCACATGCCTGGAATAGATTACACGAGTTGGAATGTCAGGCTCTATCTCCATCTCCATTCCAATTCCAATTCATCTCATCTCTTTGAGACCACTTTTGGATGCTGACCCTTTAATTTCCTGTCTACACTCATGTGTAATTAATCATTTCCCTTTAAGAATTACCTTAGTCTCCAGTTTGATCTGTTTGTCTGTATGACAGGGACTGCACATGCCTAGTAGCATTATAGAAATGATAAGTACTGTAGTAGTAGTAGTACTACTACTACTGATCATTTGCATAGCGCTACAAGGCATACACAGTGATCTACAGACCATGTAAGAGACAGTCCCTGCTCATCAGAGCTTACAATCGAATCAAGACAGCACAATAGCTGAGGACAAGGGTACATCTAGGGGAATGGTAAGGAAACACATTGGAGACTAGCAAAAGGATAAAATCAAAATAAACTTGACTATCTAAGTTCTTAACAAACATGGGTGCCCTATACGGAGCGGTGGGTTCACCCTTAAACAAAGACATGGAGAGAGGTGACCTGCACGGAGCAGCAAGTGCACCTACTCTTGCCATCTTGCTGGGCAGACTAGATGGACCATAGAGGCAGTAAGAGGGGACAAGGCTATAGCAGAGAGACTGAATGAATTCTTTGTTTTGGTCTTTACTGAAGAAGATGTAGGGATGTTACCCATGACTGAAGTGGTATTTAAAGGTGATACTGCGGAAGAATTCAAAGAAATATCGCTACACCGGGAAGATGTATTACAACTAATTGATAAACTGAAAAGTAGCAAATCACCTGGACTGGATGGTATACGTAAAAGGGTATTGAAAGAACTGAAATATGAGATTTCAGACCTGCTATTAGTAATCTGTGAACTATCATTAAAATCATCAATCACCAATTTTTAAAAAGGGTTCCAGGGGTGATCCAGGAAACTAAAGACCGGTGAGCCTGATGTCAGTACTGGGAAAAATGGTAGAAACCACCATAAAGAACAAAATTACTCATCATGTAGATAGTCATGGCTTAATGGGAGACAGCCAACATGACTTTAGACAAGGAAGATCTTGTCTTACTAATCTGTTATGTTTTTTTGAAGGTGTGAATAAACAGCTAGACAAAGGTGAGTAGGTTGATATAGTGTATCTGGACTTTCAGAAAGCCTTTGACAAGGTCCCTCATCAGAGACTATTGGCAAAACTAAAAAGTCATGGGATAGGAGGTGATGTACTATTGAGGATCAGGAACTGGTTAAAAGATCGAAAGCAGAGGGTAGGGCTAAATGGCCAATTTTTCCAATCAAAAAAGGTGAATAGTGGAGTACCCCACGGATCTGTGCTGGGTCCACTGCTTTTTGACATATTCATAAATAACCTGGAAAAGGAAATAACGAGTAAGGTTATCAAATTTGCAGATGACACAAAACTATTTAAAGTTGTTAAAACCCAAGAGGACTGTGGAAAATTGCAAGAGGATCATGATAATTTGGAAGACTGGGCATCCAAATGGCAGATGAAATCTAATGTGGACAAGTGCAAAGTTATGCACCTAGGAAAGAACAACCCAAACTATGGTTACACGATGCAGGGTTCCACATTAGGAACCACCACCCAGGAAAAAAATTTAAGTGTCATCGTGGATAACATGTTAAAACCCTCTGCCCAGTGTGCAGCGGCATCCAAGAGAGCAAATAGAATGCTAGGTATCATAAGGAAAGGAATGGAAAATAAAACAGAGGATATTATAATGCCTCTGTATCGTTCCATGGTGCAACCGCACCTTGACTATTGTGTGCAATTCTGGTTGCCGTATCTTAAAAAGGATATAGTGTTATTAGAAAAGGTACATAGAAAAGCCGCCAAAATGGTAAAGGGGATGGAAGGATACTCCTATGAAGAGAGGCTAAAAAGGTTAGGGCTCTTCAGTCTGGAAAAGAGACGGCTGAGCGGAGACATGATAGAGGTCTATAAATTAATGAATGGAGTGGAACGGGTAATCGTAGATCAATTGTTTACGTCATCAGAATATAAAAAGACTAGGGGATATGTAATGAAGCTACAGGGTAACCTATTTAAGACTAATAAGAGAAAATATTTTTTCACTCTAAGGGGTATGTTTACTAAACTGCGCACTTGTGCGGGGCGCACTTGAGCGCCCTAAAATGATGCATTTAAGTGCTCTTAAGCGCCCCACACGCGTGCGCATCACATTAACGGGCCCCGCACACGTGCGATGAAAATGCGCATGTTTGCGGTGCGCTGATGTGCGATAGAGGCGGGGAAAGGCTAATGGAGGGTGGAGGAAGGCCCCCGAGGGGCGGAGGGACAGGGTCAATGGGTGGAGAGTGGGAGGGGAGAGGCTCCCCGCACAGGAGCGGGGCTGAATGTCGGCCCAAAAAATACCGCGAGTGAAACACTCGCGTTAGAGGTGATTTAAAGGGAAGAGAAACCATTTACGTCAGCAATGTAAAGCAAATGCGGGGAAACCAAAAAAACGTGAGCAGTGTGAAACATGTGCACATAAAAAAAACAATATAAAATGAAAATGAACACAACTAATTATAAGAAAAATATAATGTTGCTGGGCAACAGTGCTATTAATGGCCAACAATAACAAACACTCCCAGGAAAGGCCAAAAAAAATAGAAATGATGTTTGGAAGGGTCTACGCTCCGTAGACTCATGTGAAAGCACTGCAATGTAATGGAGCTTTCCTGGGAGTGCATATCAGGTTGCTCATAGATATCACTGTTGCACTGTGTTTTTCTTTTTTTTTATTTTGCTCCCCTTATTTGGAGGACATATTTTGGTTTGTTATGCACCTCTGTCCCCATACAAGGTAAATGTGCCCACAGTAAAATTATGCAGAGCAGGGTGTAAGACTCGTGTGGGCAGGTTTCCTATCTCCAGACACTGCACCATCTCTGCAGCCACAGTGTGGTGCAGCAGACACAGCCAGTGACTGAAGGACCAGAGGGTTACAGGTTCAAATCCCAGCTGGGGACCCTGCCAACCCAGTACCCATAGTTTTACCCACCACTAAACAGTGAGAGCTCAGACACTGCTTTATTGCAGAGAACATAAGCATGGTCCCAACACCAATAATATTACCCCATACCGCACACAAACCATAGCAATGGTCATAACGTACAGGCGATTCCCCCCAATTTCGTCCTGGAATGGCAAAACGCAATCAGGTTAAATGGTTTTTTCCAGATAAGGACATGTCTGCATGTTGGCCGAGGGGTACAGGTGGTGGAGGGGACAGTGGCTGAAAGACACAGCAGACAGTACCGTAGGCGTGTGCATTCTGGCATCGTCCACCACAACAGACAGGCTCTGTTGGATGTACAGTCATGGACTCCCCTGGGAATGCAGCATATATGTTGCAAAACGGTGGTGCAGTGGACACAGACAGTGTATGCAATAACAGAAGGTCACAGGTTCAAATCCTGTATGTGGCTCTTGGCCAACTAGTCCACATAATTGTACCCCTCTAAAACCAGCCATTAAAGAGTGGACATTTGCTGATGAGAACCAAAGATTTTTGCCATATTTGTATTTTACCTTCAACAGTACCCACCACATAAGCATGTGCATCACCTACAGCAGAGTCAACCAAATGCAGTCCTGGAGGGTCAATCATGATTGACGTTTTATGCAGTGTCCAATATAAGGCCATGTGAGCATGTTGATGGCAGGGCAACTGGTGGCAGCTGTCCACAGCACACCATGGCATACTCCTTTTTAAGTGGGTGCTGTGCAGTGCAACAGACAGGGTCAGTGTGACAAACAGCCATGGATTCCCCTGGGAATGCATTGTCTCTGTTGCAAGACGGTGGTGCAAAGCACACAGGCAGTGCCTTCAGGAGGTGAAGGTCACAAGTTCAAATCCCGTGTGTCGGCCCTGCCAAAACAGTCCCCACAATTGTGACATCACACAATGTTTTGAGAAATAAAATCATCTGTAGTGCAGGTAATGCAAACATGGGCAATACATGTATATTTTCTCTGAAAGTGTACATATATGAGAAACATGTGCATCACATAGAGCAGTTTCACTCAAATGCAGTCCTGAAGGGCCACAAATCATTCACATCTTATGATGTTTCAAATAAAGATGTTGTTGTTCATTTTCATGTGTTGGTCCATGGTATGCAGATATATCTCATGCATATTCCGTAGGCACATTTGGAAAAAATGAACAGTGTCTGGCTCAACAGGACTGTAGTTGGGTACCTCTGCCCAACAGTACTGGCCAACAGGAGCAGAAATAACTAGACCCACAGGCTCCATGATCCAAAGCCTATTGGACAGTCATGATATTGGGCCTTGCGTACATCTCACAAAACTAGTAAGTGTGCACCTTAGCACTGTCACCATAAACCTCGAAATTCACTACACATATAGCAACATGTTGAAGTGATCAGTGGCAGATATCAATTTCTAGGTAAAGCACAATATGGTTATTGAGTGGTATCACACCAATATGTCTGATGTTTGTGGAGTGTGTCTCACGTCTGGTGTCTGACAATGTTTCCCACCTTGGGGTGTGACAGCAACAGTATTGCATACCATAGCCATGCCTGCACTGTGTCCAGGACTGCTGAGTTGGCCTAGACTGCAAAAGCTATCTATAGTAGCACAGTGATAGCATAGCTGTGGGATTGTGTGTCTGTACATCGAGTGTCTGATGTCTGCAAGACCTTACTCAGCGCACAATGTTTGCACTGTGTCCAGTATTAGCTTGCCAATGTGCATAATGAGGAGCTAGGTATTGTGGGTATACCCCCGACAGGCTGGCCTGGGCAGGATGCATGAGCACAGAACATAGGGCAATGTATCGGACATTGTAGTGTGTGGTCATCAGCAGCATGGACAAGGTAGCCCTTGCATGTCCTCCTGGAAGGTCACTCTCACCCTGACTGAGCAGTTACCATGGCATGGCTAGGGCAGCCATAGTGCCAACAACATCTTTTACAAGTGCTATGTATGGGTTGCCTTTTGGGGCCCAATCACTAACTTAACTGCTTGGTGAGTGTGCAGACATCCCAGTTTTGGGTGCACACGTTTTCTCTAGTAGTATGCACTATGGGCTAGCTAGCAGACTGCTTGCACCTAGTATGTGTAAGGTTGCCACATCTTCAGGGTTGCAGTGGCTGCAGCTTTTCTCTGTTTGCTGGTGGACAATGTCAGATTGTGGTGGTGGGCCGCTGATCATTTCCAGGCCTGCCGTCTGTCTGCTGTCACCTTATGGATGTGCACAGAAATGCATGCCCCACGCTGTATGTTGTTTTTTCCTCAGTTGGACCCAGGTTATCATTTCCCACCAGCAGCACCATTGGAGTATTGTGGATGTGTTGGTGGGTGATTATGCGTTCCAGTGGTCAGTTTGGGTGTTGTCACTGCAGCCGTCTACCTGTCCAACTCACCTCCCACCTGCCCCTTTTCCCCCCCTGCGCCTAATGACATAACTAATGTGGGCATTGGCAACACACAGGATAAAACCAATGTGGATGCTGCAAATTGCTGAAGGGCTAAACATCACAGAGAAATATCAGATAGCCACAAGTGTATTTGGCAGTGCATCTACAACAACTACCCATCAAACACTGTCACTGATGTGGACTCACACCGTAGCCTATCTCACCTAAGCCAGGTGTTGTGGACATGGTGCTGGGTGTCCCCTCTCACTCTCAGGGTGAGCATGGGACCCGCACAGTGTGACAGTCAATACCAACTCTGTGTCATCAACCTACACGCTCAGTAATTATTTCCAGGCTGAGGTGGTTTTGTGGCTGCATAAACCATCTTGCTGTTATTTGTAGACTGATGATTTACATGTGCAGTGCATCATGGGTATGTGTGGTTAACCCCATCTTGGTAAAGAAAGCAAACAGGTCATGTGTTGGCCCTTAGTCCAACTGTAGGCAGCCAGGGGTGTTTTAGCAGCTATGGCAGTGGTTCTGACCCAGTCCTCCTTGAAAGCCTAGGCAAGATGGGTGTTTATGATCGCCCAAATGAAGATGCATGAGATATATAAGCTTTCAAGATTTCTTGCCAAGCTGAGTGGTGTGTGGCCCTCCAGGACTGCCTGTCAACACTCCTGCCCAACAACTCTGTCATCAACCATTGTAAGTGGCCAAGGTGCTGATGTCGAAGACCTCAAAAAGGTCAGATAGAATGTGTAGCATGCATCTTTGCCTCTCACCACCAACAACATATTTTTCAGTATACAACTGCATGGTGGTGGTGAGAAATAAGAAAGTATGTGACACAGTCTATCTATGCCTTTCATGTCTATGTCATCTGCGCTTTGCACACTCACACACCTAAATGACAGAGGTGTAAGGCAGCGGTCCCTAAAGCCAGACCTATAGGGCCACAAAACAGTCAGGTTGGCAGGATAGCTCTGCTGCATATAGATCTCATGCATAGTCATTAGGGCTATCGTGATCACCAGACTGGCCAAGGGGTTCAAGGAGGATTGGTTCACAACCACTGAGCTATGGAGATGTTGGCCACCTGTGACCTCACAGTGTCTAGAGCCATAAGTCATGCGTCTGATCCTACAGTGGAGTAATGTGATATGGGTTTCTGAGGCTTGTTTCCTATGTAACGTCATTTGGTGCTGCCAACAACAGCACCCTCAGTGCTGTAGCCTGAAGCTTCCTCAAACGCACCCTATACGGTGGCTGAAATTGAACATTAGAAGGTGCTGTGGCAGACACTGCACCTCATATTGCACTCTCTGGAGTGGCTCATAGGTTACTTGATGTGCCATCCAAGATTATTGCAATGTCCCAGTGTGTTTGCTGTCAGAAGAAAAGCAATAACCCAAGGCCCCACAAACCACCGCTGATATTAGAGAGTAATGTCCCAGCAAGTCATATTGATTAGGCCGACTGTGTCAAGGAAAACAGTAGTTCTGTACCATAAGGAGGTTTGGCAAATAATGTGGCACACCTCACCCACTATGTCTGTATGTCAGAACACCTACTTAAGATCAACGTGCTTGTCTGTTTCATGCCAACCTCCATCAGCTCATTATGTGTGTTACCCAACCTAATGTGGATGTAGACTGTCCAGATGCAAACGCCCCCCACCCCCCTTATGCCATTCGGCACATCATTGCTGGGCTCACATTGAGATAAACTACTGAACATGATCTATTGGGACTCATAGCCCCATATCACCAGGGTGACTGGTAGGCCACTCTGTTGTGCTGTGTGGACTCCTGTGGATAGGGAGGGTCTGTTGTCTACCTTAAGCACACACAACCATATCACCATGGTGACTGATAGCCCACTGTGATGGGCTCTCATGACCCATGGGGATAGGGAGGCTGTATTAACGGTGTAAGCACACACAAACATATCCCCAGGGTGACTGATAGGCCACTTTGATGGGCTTCCATGACGCCTTGTTGTGTTTGCAGTTGTAGTGCCACTCAGTGCAATGTGAAAGCCATAGCACATCACATCATACCAAAGCCTAAGAACCATTGTGGAAGTGTTGATAACTTCAAGCCCCAAATGTGTAGACACGATATGGTCACAAACTATTTTATGTGTTTCAAATATGTGACACACAGCAGTATATATGCAAATTGTGGTGCGAATGTGCATATGTCTTTGCGCTAAAATGTGTATTTGCGGGGCGCATTTGCACGTAATACGTTGCATAACTGCGCCAGTTGCGTGGCGTACTTTACAGTAAAATATTGGAAAAATGGCCCAGCTGCGGAGCGCAGTTGCACGTATTACGTCGCTAAACTGTGCCAGTTTCGTTGCGCAGATGGACGTCATAGGTTGGTAAACGGTGCATTTCGGGGCGCAGATGGACGTCATACGTCGCTAAACTGCGCCATTTGCGGGGCGCAGTTGCACGTAAAACGTCGCTAATCTGTGCCAGTTGCTGGGCGCATGCGCGTGATTGACGCTGCGTGCAATCAGGTGACAATATCTGAAAATGGCGCCCAGGCAAAGGAAGCCCTCCTTTACCCCACGGGAGTTCCGCTACCTGGCCCGGCTGATGGCCAACAGGCAAGAGAAGCTGTTCCCCGGGGCCACCAGGCACAGGGACAGCTCAAAGGTCCGCAGGGCATGGGAGCGTCTACAAAGACGTTTTAATCGCATCTCTGAATACCCAAGGGAGGTAAGTGTATGGGGCCAACTCATTAGAATCATATATATAGCCTGTGTCCATTGCAGATGTCCATGCTGGTGATGTAAGGTTGTGTGAGTCAGTAATGTCCAGCAGATGACCAGACATTACATAATGTCTGTGTATCATATGTGACTGCTTTGCCCTGTACCCTGGTGTTGCTGGACATGGTCACAGAGGTCCTGATGCTATCGGTGTGACATGGCATCTGCTGCTGTGGCCCTGCCACAACATACCTTAAGAATGTAAGCCCATAGATCAGCTTAAATCCATCAAAAACACATCATATGGATATGGTGGGATCTGGATCTTGATCCAAATACCTTGGGTACAGCACAAGGCTATGTGAAATGTAGCATTAATGGTATGTCAGTCAACCAGGTGATATGGGTTTTTTAACCAAAGTTGTGGAATACGCCCCCCCTATCCCCAGGGGTCCTGAGAGCTCATCACAGTGGCCTATCCATCACCCTGGAGATATGGTTGTGTGTGGGTAGACAATTTAATATATATCCAACCTATCCCCAGAAGACTACAGAGACCATCACAGTGAGTCACCTGTCATCCTGGTGATAATGATTTGTGTGGTGTCAAAGTTTAAAACATTCTCCCTAGCTCCAGGGGTCCTGAAAGCTCATCACAGTGGCCTATCATTCACCCTGGAGATATGGTTGTGTGTGCACACACAATGTAAGACATCCACCCCATCCCCAGGAGAAGACACAGCCCATCACAGTGGGTCACCTGTCATCCTGGCCAGATGTTGTTGTGTGCTTAAACAGTTAGCATTAGCCTCCCTATCCCCTGGAGTGCAGGGAGCCCATCACAGTGGGTTCACTGTCACCCAGGGGATATGGTTGTGTGCGCTTAAACAGTTTGCTTTAGCCTCCCTATCCCCTGGAGTGCAGGGAGCCCATCACAGTGGGTTCAATGTCACCCAGGGGATATGGTTGTGTGTGCTTAAACAGTTTGCTTTAGCCTCCCTATCCCCTGGAGTGCAGGGAGCCCATCACAGTGGGTTCACTGTCACCCAGGGGATATGGTTGTGTGCGCTTAAACAGTTTGCTTTAGCCTCCCTATCCCCTGGAGTGCAGGGAACCCATCACAGTGGGTTCACTGTCACCCAGGGGATATGGTTGTGTGTGCTTAAACAGTTTCCATTAGCCTCCCCATCCCCAGGAGACGACAGAGCCCATCACAGTGTGTTACCAGTCATCCTGGTGATATTGGTCTGTGTAATGTAAAAGTGCTAAACATTCTCCCTATCCCCTGGGGTGCTGAGAGCTCATCACAGTGGCCTATCACTCAACCTTCTGATAGGGTCTGTGTGCCTAGACAATTTCATACATCCACCCTATCACCAGCAGACTAGACAGCCCATCACAGTGTGTTCCCAGTCATCCTGGTGTTATTGGTCTTTGTAATTTAAAAGGTCTAAACATTCTCCCTATCCCCAGGGGTGCTGAGAGCTCATCACAGTGCTCTATCAGTCACCCTGGAGATATGGTTGTGTATGCCCAGACAGTTTAATACATCCACCCTATCACCAGGAGAACAGAGAGCCCATCACAGTGGGTTACCAGTCATCCTGGTGATATTGGTCTGTGTAATGTAAAAGGTCTAAGCATTCTCCCTATCCCCAGGGGTGCTGAGAGCTCATCACAGTGGGCTATCAGTCACCCTTGAGATATGGTCTGTGTGCCTAGGCAATTTCATTCATGCACCCTATCATTAGCAGACTAGATAGGCAATCACAGTGTGTTCCCAGTCATCCTGGAGATATTGTTGTGTGTAATGTAAAGGTGCAAAACATTCTCCCTATCCCCAGGTGTGCTGAGAGCTCATCACAGTGCTCTATTGGTCACCCTGTGGATATGGTTGTGTGTTGCCACACAATTTAATACATCCACCCTATCCCCAGGAGAATAGAGAGACAATCACAGTGGGTTTCCTGTCATCCCCGTGATATTGGTCTGTGTAATGTAAAAGTTCAAAACATTCTCCCTATCCACAGGGGTGCTGCAAGCTCATCACAGTGGGCTATCAATCACCCTGGAGATATGGTTGTGTGTGCTTTAACAGTTTGCTTTAGCCTCCCTATCCCCTGGAGTCCAGGGAGACCATCACACTGTGTCATCTGGCACCATGGGGATACGGTTGTGTGTGCTTAAACAGTTTGCTTTAGCCTCCCTATCCCCTGGAGTCCAGAGAGCCCATCACACTGGGTCATGTGGCACCATGGGGATATGGTTGTGTGTGCTTTAACAGTTTGCTTTAGCCTCCCTATCCCCTGGAGTCCAGGGAGCCCATCACACTGGGTCATCTGGCACCATGGGGATATGGTTGTGTGTGCTTAAACAGTTTGCTTTAGCCTTCCTATCCCCTGGAGTCCACAGAGCCCATCACAATGGGTCATCTGGCACCATGGGGATATGGTTGTGTGTGCTTAAACAGTTTGCTTTAGCCTCCCTATCCCCTGGAGTGCTGGGAGCCCATCACAGTGGGTTCACTGTCACCCAGGGGATATGGTTGTGTGTGCTTAAACAGTTTGCTTTAGCCTCCCTATCCCCTGGAGTGCAGGGAGCCCATCACAGTGGGTTCACTGTCACCCAGGGGATATGGTTGTGTGTGCTTAAACAGTTTGCTGTAGCCTCCCTATCCCCTGGAGTGCAGGGAGCCCATCACACTGGGTCATCTGGCACCATGGGGATATGGTTGTGTGTGACTAACAAGTTATATGCATTCTCAATATCCCCAGGAGTCCTGTGACCTTCGTAATGTGTCCTGTTAGTCACCCTCTTGCTAAGGTGTATGCAGCTGATGATGTGTGGTCGGACACACCACCCCCAGGGGGCCAGATACCGGCTTGCAATGGTGGGTATGTTAGAAAGATAATGTGGTTGTTCATGGCAGGTAGGTTGTACGTATCACATAGTCTTTGAGGTCAATATATCATCACACATGTCTCTGATGTCTGCAGATGATATGGTAGGTCAAGATGTTTATGTGTGTAACAGCACCCCATCCCAATGAACCATGACATAAGCTTACAAAGATCTGTAGCAGATCCATGTCCCCATACCATCATGCAGATGTTGTTTCAACATCCTAACACATAATAGAAAGACAAAACTATTACACACATGGACATTAGTGATGTTGTTCCAACGATACATTCAGCAGTTGTGGTTGATCAACACATACATAAACCCACACATGACCACAGGTGACCACAGATGTTATGGTGGTTTTGCCCCTGTCTATGGTGTTGTAAGCACACATGTTGTCAGCATAGCAGGGCCAGGGCATACGAACATAGCAACCTACCATAGGTCATACAGGGTCAATCCCTACCCCCACACTCACATTATGCTCCCTGCAACTGTGTCCAAACTAGCCTGGACATAGACAGCAGTCTCCCCATAAGATACACGTAACACAATGCAGCTAGTGGTTCAAGCAGTGCTATCGTGTGCCCTGTGTAAGGTGAAATGTCATGGTAGTGGCCCCTCGCAAGGTGAATAGGGCCACCCACACCATCTCTCATGTTGCTATAGTGCGCCAATGATTGGTGGGAGATGAGGTTGCCATTGGGGTTATGTCCCTGGATGTCAAAAACCAATTATGTCAACACAAATGTGTGAAACAGAGCACATGCTGGGAAACGGCGCTTAGCATCGACACCATCATTGGCAAACAACATTTCCCCTGGTCCTGCAATGTCATGCAAGGGGCTCCAGGGTGGTTCAATGATGTGCTGAGGGTGACAAGCACAATGGGCATAGGTGTCACTGCACACATGTGCACAGACAAAGTTACAGAGGGAGGTGGCACTCGGAAACTAAAATGGCCAAAAAAAAAAAAATAAGGCCTTACATGTCTGTATCATTATTTGCAAAAGAGGATGCATGCAAACAGTCTCCAGTGTGCAATTAGAAAGCTATGTTGCCCAAACTAAAGTGTCTGTGTGTGGTGATGTTACCTGTGAAAAATGCCTGTTTGCAGCTCATGGCATCCCACACATCCACCAGGTCATTGTGGCTGTTTTTTGGAGAAACCAGCTATTGTAGTCACACACCTCTGGCCTTGCATGTCTTTTTTTTTGGGATGTCAACCTATATCCCACTAATTACAACAATTAGAAGTTCACATTGACCCACACACTGCAGCCATTATATCAAAAGTTGAAATGTAGGTTTTGTTCCCTCCCCTGGATTCCCATTAGGCCCTAAGCCCAGATTCATCATGGAGAAGCCCTCCTGCTCAAAAGACGATATTTTGAGAGTGTTCTGCTATGTTCTCAGACACAGACAACCATGTCTGGTACTGCAATTGAGAATGATTATATGCTAAAATGTCTGCATGTATGGCCTGTGGGGAGGAAGGCAAAAGTGGCTGGCATCAGAAAGCAGCCAAACTCCGTACTCTCCTCTCTAACAATGTGTCTTTGGGCACACACATTTTGTCAGGGGCCTCCTCTTCCTCATGTGGCGTTAAGGTAGGCAATCAAACAACATTTATTTGCTGAAAGCCTACGTCACCCTTGAATAGTGGACATCCACTGGCAGTGGCCTTGGGGAGAACGCTCTGGGCAATCAACCCCCAGTGGGACTGGTGAGACCCCATAGCCACAATGCTGCCACATGATGTTCTGTACGCCTCATCCTAGTCAAGGAACCTTACAGCATGTCCTGGCAGACATTGTTTGTGTTGGTTGACCATAGCATTGTGTCCATTTGATGACATATGGCAGCTCACAATGTGACAGCCAGGACCCTTGTCCGACCACAGATCCGCAAAGTGCAACACTGGCTGGTGCAGCAATTGCTTATCCAACATGGGCAAATGCAGCAAAGGTGATAATGTGTACTGGTGTGCACACCACAGTACATGTCACTATGTTTCAAAGGCCAATTTCTATCACAACCTCACTTTAAATTAGCCTCCATAAAGAGGATACATCCAATCCCCTGAGGCTTCTGCTGACTGTGCTCACTCTGTGGGGAACGATGTACCTCTTCAAGACAGACTTGCCTATGCCTAGGGGAGAATGTTCCAAATGCAACATGTGTTTTTCCAGGATCTGCACACACATGTTTTGGCCCGTATCTTCATATCATCATTAACACAATCAGAAAAAACACCAAAAGAGACAGAGTCACCTATATCAGCAAACCCCATATGGGGTCACATCATGCCATTACAGCAGACCTTACATGATGTCATGTGGATACTGTGGACGATAGCTCCTAACACGTCTACACATTTACACAGGTGTTGCCGTCACCTGGTGTGTATTGAGGACATCTCCCTGATCACTCCATCATGATTATGTGTGTGCTGACATCAGACTTTAATGTTACTTACCACATGGCAGACGACCTCCTGGTAGGGATTGAAAGCCATTATGTGGCCTTGGTGCCTGCATGTTCAATACCTCAAAACTGACAGACAGGACAACTCTCTATAACATTTACATGGAATACTTCCTTATGGATGTCCCAAAACATCTACAACCTCGACGTCAACATCTCTCACAACACAGATGTCACTACTATGAAGCACATGACAAGCATGGTCAGAACATTGCCCATGTTGTGATTAGGGCAAATACTGGCTGTTGTTCATGTGAGGGCCCAGTCTACCGCATTTCTATTGCTGCAAGGACACATGGCTGGTGAGAATCTTCTAACTTGCAAAAATGCCTACAGGCTAACTGGTCAACATCACCTGTATTGTTGAAGAGTCTATTTCAGAGGTCTCCAGGACAATGTGACCTCAACATGTCTGTCACATATTGCGGATCATGCAAAGATGACAGCTGTATAAAAACAAGCCCCAATTAACACATCATGGTAGGTCTGTCCTCTGCTTAGTATGTAGCACCATCAGCACACACAACTTCAATGTGTGAGCATGCGAATATGCATAGGAGACTGAGAGCTAGTCAGCCTCAACACACCCAGCGGTCTGACCCCCCCCCCTGGCCTTTTGCCTCTGTGATGGAGTCCATGGGCTTCCATCCCCTCCATGGACAGCCAATGTGCTGAATCTCATGAAAATGAGAACACCGTATGGCCAGATGGAGGGAGGTAACATCTGAACCATGGACTGTGTACGTCGTAGAAAATGGTACAGGCGTCATGCACATAGTTGCTCAAACGCATCAATAGTGGGGGCATACAGCATTCCTAACTCACCAAAAAAGAAAACCAAAGTCATACATTGTGCACCTCACGGAGCACTGGAGAGCTTACCACATCCCCACAAGGGTGGCTGCCTCTCACCACACTATGTCAGTCAACCTACAGGAGAGGGAGCTCACAGCAACATCTGACCTTTCACAGAGGTGAAAATGTGTCTGTTACAGATGACATTGTTAATGAACCACTGCGTATACATAATCCCTGACCAACACAATCAGATATGCCGGTGCTGCTAACATCACACGGCTGTGCACCCACATTGTCTCTGCCCAAAAGCACACCATCAAGGAAGCCACAAGTATGATGTTGCGCTTATCCAGGTGTGCACAAGCACCCACAGTTTACACAAAGTCCATGTTTGTGTTCTGCAGCTCTGTACATAAGAAGGGAATGATCGTGTGGTCCGAAGTGGATGACTGGCACATGCACCCACAGTTGAAAGGATATGTCCAGGGCTCTCTCGCATACCCAATGCATGGACCCCAAAATGTGGACCCTGTCAACTATTCTGTGCAATCTTGTTAAACACCAACATAAATGCCTTACCTCTTAGGTGCATGTCTAGCTATCAGACTCCCAAAGACATACGTCACTGAGATGCAATTTGCTCCTATTGTGCAATGTGGGTTCACAGCACTACAACAAGCGCAGCGTTCATGTCAGGAGATGCATCAGCTGCTAGGTCACATGGCATGTATGGTGCATGTGGCTCCCAACGTGTGTCTCCACATGAGAGCAGCACAGTGGCCACAGTCTTGTCCCAATGGACAGAAGCAACAGGATATCTCTCCGTTGTGCCAGTGAACACAAACGCACATAACCTGTGCCTGCACAGGTGGCAGTCAGCACACAAACGCATGCAGGGGTCACCTGTCCAGCCACAGCGACCCTCATACCACATTAACAACAGATGTGTGTAATGTGGGCTGTGATGCACATGTTCATGACACCTGGAACCAAGCACCATTTAATTGTCCAGAGACTCAGGTATGCAACAATTGGTTTGTGCTTGGAGAAACCTGCAAGGATATGAATGTCCTACATTCACCTCAACAGGCCAATGGGATCAGAATTTCAACTGTCAATCACGTACTTATGATAGAGGTCAACAAACAAGGACGGTAAGCGTCTGTGTGTCTTTGTGATGACGCACCTGAACTGTGTGTGTTTGCCACACACCAGCAGATACATCTCTTGACAGTCCGGCTTGCAGCCAATCACAACCTTTACACGTACAGAAGCTATTGCGTTGTGTGCATGGCAAATTGTGTATGAGACATGTACTACCTCTGGTGACTATTGCAACTCTGGCCAACGTAACATACATACATATTTTGCAGTTTAATCATATGGACAACCTACACGGCTCTACACACCAATGCAAGCCCACAGCTATCATGCCAGGGATGTTGCACAGCTCAAATGGGCAAAGACATGTCTATATGCCTTATCTCTCATTACCAGGATTGCATATAGCGTCATGAAAACCCCTAAGAGACCGAGCCTATATTATCCGCATATTCTCAGCCTCACAACAACTGTTGGCATACCTTAGGAATCTACATATGACTCTGGTTTCCCCCCTGTATGTGGGCCAGCTGAATTATGTTTTTCACTGCAGAATGTGAATATAGGACATATGGAACCCCCCTCTCTGCACCCGAGAGACTGGCTAGTGCTGGCTCAACCGGCTTTGACAGTCCCCTCGGTCAGGATGCGCATAATGTCATTTTTGATTGCAGAAACCTTTCACAGGGCAATCCTGTGCCATCAGATGTACATGTCATGTTATGTGCTCCTAACAAAAGGCATGTAAACCCCCGTGTCCTCCATGCCTGAATATGTGTATCCCTCACGCCATTATACTGCAAACAATGGTTCCTGAACTGTGTGTGGGCCAGCCCATTGATGTGTCCTTGCCGCTCCTTCTGAGTCTATCTCTGGTCAACCCCTGTCAGCCCATGTACGCCTATTGGGTATCATAGGAGACCTGAATCATACCTGTCGTGGCTGTAGAACACCTCCTGGGACATGGGATTGTAGTCTTTTGTCAGAGTAGCGTTTTCCAAAACACTCTTGAGAGCACCAACACTACATCGCCAAAGGGTTCTGACCTGGGATATGAGATAGCAACGTGTAATCACATCACCAAGACTTATCAGTGAATCACTACCCCTATAGCCGCATCCACAACACACAATGTTTGAACATTAGCACGTCCTCCCATGGGCGCATACACACAGCATGCCTACGGAGGAGTCCACCTGTAATTAGCAAAAACCAGTAGTACTTAGCTGTAGCCTGTACACAGTTGAATGATGTAAATTTAGTTTGCCCGGCTCCTACCTTGCAGTGTAAATGTGGTGTGGCATTGCATCTACAGAGGACCCAGATACAGCACATCACCCCTCAGCTAAGCAGAGTCTCAAATTGACTGCATGTAGGTACAGTACTGTCACAACGTTTGCTAAACAACTGCATGGGCCAGTGTATATGCCGTTATCTACACTAGAACCCACCATTCTCTGTTGGGGCATGTGCACAATCTCAAAGTGACAGTCATGTCAGACCCCTGCGCTACTGTTCAATCTGTTGCCTACATATCTTGAGCCAACTACCGTGTCTGGCTCCCCCGCTTCACGTAAGCTTGAATGATGGTCCTTGCACGCATTTCCTGGTTTTACATTCTGCTATGCCAAACTTCCTCTATATGTCCAACACTCATTTCTGTCACTCACCCAGGATCCTCTACACACAGGTGTGGAAGGAGAGGCCACCCATACACCCTCTGCACACTGGTGCCACCTTTGTAGCATTTACATATAGGTTGTTGACACAGGATTGCCCATGTGTTGCGTGTAGGTCAAGAGGTGCTCTGCAGGAACAGCAGCAGTAGGTAATCCCAAACCACCCATCTACCCCTGTGGGTTGTGTCTGTCTCTCTCTGTCTCTGTGTGACTCCCTCTACCTTTTCTCAGTTCCGCCCTGTGTAAGATGTATACTGTACTGGAGGGAGCCATGTTGGACAGGGGGGAGGGCAGCACATGCACACTGTGGGATGCTGCCATAGACGTTCACAAAGGATGTGGTTTAGCATGGACACACATGCTCCCTTGCCACACACATTATGCACATGTGAGGACATATGCCTGTTGCCCATGGAGATCCCCGGTGACAGGTGATGAACTATGCTATACATGAGACACACACACAGCAGTGGGGCTGTAGCAGCAATACATTGGCCACACGGATGTGTGTTTGTGTGGGCAAACCAGCAGAAGGTGACCAGTCACTAATGCCCCCACCTTTTCCATGAACATCCACAGGTCGAGGATCTCCGGAAGAAGGGCAGGGAGCTGCGCCTCCACCATGCCGACTACCTCCAGCGACTCCAGGGTGAGAGCTGCCAAAAGGTTGATTTTGAGGTTTCTCAAAGTGTCTAATCAGTAACAGAGGTTCCATTGGCAACAAAGCCTGTGTGGCCACTGCATAAGTAGACGTGCTAGATGTGAGACATAACAGAGTTCTCATGCCTGTCATCTTCCACAGATGGTGATGTCCCAGAAGATGTGCCCACCACCTCCGCACACCTCCTGAGACATCCTACTACACCACATGCGCCAGAGGTGGTGGTCCTCATAATATCGGAGGAGGAGGGGGAGGAGGAGGAGGAGGAGGAGGAGGTGGTGGTGGAGGCGCACACAGCAGCAGCTCCAGCAGATGTCACCCACCAGGGGCCAGATGGGCATCTGGAAGGGTTGATTGGGGGGGAGCCAGGGGGGAGTGAGGGTGTTGGGGATGTGGAGGGGGTGGGGGATGTTGGGGAGGGGTCAGGGGGGGAGGGGTGGCCAGAGGGGGTGTGGGGAAGTGATGTGGAAGACAGGGCATCACAGGGCACTGTGGGCTCCCCCCAGCCACAACGGTTGTCTCCACCATGCAGGGCCCCACCCAGGGGCTACGCAGATGCCACCACACAAACATCTGGGACAATGTGTGTGTGTGGTGGCAGATGTGTGGACAACCTGACAGGGGCCCTGCATGCGATGGAGCAACGGCTCCACCAGCTGAGCCACTCACAGCAGTGGCTTGTGGGAGTCATTGAGAGGGTGGTAGCCGAGGTGGTCCGTCTACCATGTCGCCAACCACCCCCTCAATGGCGTCACTGGCGTCAGTAATGGCGCTAGTGACGTCCACATATGTGCCCTGTGCTGCCCTGTCTTCCATCACTGGGCATGCTGAGGGAGGGTGGGGTCATGTGGGGGTGGGGGATTGTGTATGGGACTTTGTTCAGGGCGTGTGGGTGTAAGGGGCGGGGAGGGTGTGTTTTGGGGGGCGGGTGATGGTATTGTCCCCCTCCCTGCAAATGTAAATAGTTATCCCTTTTTTATTTGGTTTATATTAAACAGTTGTGAAACACAACTTGTAATGCTCGTGTGCCTCACTTAGCATAAGACTATGGATGGCAGCATGTGATATGTGTGCGGACAGATATGGTTTTGAAGAGTAAACATGCTGGTGATAACTCAACTGGCTCCACATTCCGTTTGGGTGGATGACCATGTGTGTAGGTGTCTGATAAGAGGTTCTTGCGTCATATGTTGCACCGTAGCACCTGTCCCAGAGACACCCAAGTCACACATTAGGGAATAGATGAACCACATATTTAAACATATATGAACAACGAAAAGATGCATGTTACACATTTCTGCCACTGTCACATGCATCACCATGGTGGGGTGGACGGCATGTGATCAGTAAAATAGGCAAGGGCAAGGGTTACACATATGCCACCAATTAGTCTTGTATGAGGGGTTGGACACATTGATGAGTATGGCAACGACACAGGCAATGTAAAACATAGTCCCCCTGTTTTGACATGGATGTGTGTGCACACTGTGCCACTGCAGCTCAGAGACTGTGATGACACAATGTGCACATGACACCTTGCATATGTGAGCATCATAAACATAGTAGCTGCCTGTGGCAAGGTAGCTGCAGCACCGGACCGGGTTGCAAGTAATGTAGTCTGCCCACCCCCCCCCCCCCCCACCGCCATTTCAGAGATACACACGGGACCACATGGACAGTCAGTGGACACACACAGTGTATGTAGTTAATGCCAGCTGTTTATTGTCACAGCTTTTCAGTCATATTAAAGTATTAATACTAACATGTCAATAATAGTTGTGTGATTTCCATCAAAGCCGTTTAAAGGACACACAATGAACATACGAGTTTCATCTCTGAGCTTTTCAAATGTAACACATACAAACATTTCCAAGAAAAGGTTAACTATATACATAGATGCTGCAACTGATCATTGCAACAGAGACAGGCTTAGGCTAATTTTCAAAAAATGAGGATAACATCATAGTTTAGCGACGACGTGGTCGGCCACATCTGCCACGTTGGGCCCTCCCCCCTCGTGGGGCAATGACCACCTCAGGAACCAGTTGGTGGTGGTGGTGCAGGTGCAGCTCAGCGCATCACATCAAGCATGCCCTCAAGGGCTTCACATATCCGAGTGAGGGGCATGGCTTGTACCTCCTCACGTGATTGGCGCAGCTCAGCACACACCGCCCTCATGTTCTGCTGCACTGCAATGCGGATCCTGTCCAGAACGCGTAGGATGCCTGTGCATGGGATACAGGGTGGTCTATGAGATACCTCTCCACTAATACACCGTAATACACATACATGTCATGCACATCCCACACTGTTGAATATGTGATACAGCAGAGTCCAATTTAAACATGGATAGAGTTAACATACATAATTATCACAGTGGTAGAGGTCTTCAAACCCAACACAACACTTTACAGGACCTAGATGTGGGAGGCCAGCACCACAATATACAGGATGTTCAGACACACCAAAATACTACAGACGTCCCAACAGGATTGGCCAATGATAACTATCACCTTTCCATTGTGTAGGGGAAGTGCAGCATGCACCACACACAAATAACTGTGATGACCAGCAGTAGGGAGGGATAGTGGAAGGTCTAGAAAAGGCAGCAACAGTGAGACCACAGTTGGAGTGATTAACACAATTGTTCATGTTTACAGGAGGTAGTTTCTGGAATCTGTGGGATGCAATGTAAGGACAGGGATATGACAGCTTACGTGCACACGTGCACTGCTGCTGCACATATGTGACACCTGAGGGTTTCATACGAACCTTGTGTAACACAGAGGAGGGTTTGTGGACAAGATATATTAGCCGATGAGACAAATATGGAGGGTTTGGACAAAGCAGCCAGAGTCACAGAGGGGCCCACCAGAGGTGGACCAAACCAAGGAAAACAATGACGGTGTATGATGGGGAAAACACAGCTACTGGTACTAACTGGTGAAGGGCAGTGAAAGCCAGAGTTGGCAGGGTCTGTTTCGGATGTCAGTAGGCATGAGGGGTGTTAGCTGGGGGTTGTCTATAGTCTTTTACATTACAACATAGGCATTTCTCAGACATATGGGATTATGTGTGTGAGTTCCAAACAGGGCTAAGCCATCCTTTGATCACTTATCTATTTACACAGGGACTGGCGTTCCAGGGGTCCCCACGCACAGAACATTTTTCTTTTCCCAACTCCCACAGATGACTTGCCTACCCAGCTCATCCCGCTGCCGTGGGCCCAATGACAGAATTGTTTGTCCTGCAGGTCTCCCTCTGTTCTGTTATTACCTCAGCAATGACTTAGATGATTTGTATATGGAGAGTGTCTCCCTTCCGTGTCTGTACAGGGCACAGGAGCGCATTTGACATTTTGCCTAGGCTCTGTTAGACACAAGGGTGTGATGGATAGCGTATCAATAGAAACGTTGTCTTAGATGAGACGCAATGCAAACTATGTTTCTTTCTGCAAACCTTATGGGCCTGCAGAGGGGATTAGCGGACTGAGGGTCTGTTCCCCCCCCACCAACCCCCAATGCACCAATCTGCTACTGGTGCAGCAACATGGCAAATAAACAGTGCATATTGGCAATTCATCACATAGCCAATGGGGGTGTGGAGGTCAGGGCGTGACATGCGTAGGGGTGTTGCTTGTGTTGGGTTACAACACAATATGTTTTTTTGTGAGGGTTTACAGCGTAAGGTGGCATTTGTGTGGGGCTAGGACCCTTAATGGTCTATATGGGGAGTTTGGAGCACTCATGAGCTGTGGAATGCAGGCCCATGTCTGCTGTAGGGGTTTGGGAGTTTCTGAGATAGGCCTGCACATTAGATGTTGGGGGATGCTGTGTCTTACATTGTCTGGTGTGGCTTTTGGGGTTACAATATGATCCTTGAGTTGATTGCACTGTATGTAGCATCATGGAGGTCCTTATGCTTACGTCGGCCTGTGTGATGTTGACGTAGGTTTGACATGGGATGGGGTTTGTTGTAGGACAGGACTATGTATGGTGTGATGGGGACATTTGCTTAACAAGTGGCCGATGAGGGGTTTTCCAACTGGTAATGGATGGCTGATGTCTTTTTGGAAATTGCCTGTTGCAAGGACTGCACTGAATTGGATGCTGGGTGAGGCAGGAACTTCAAGGAAGTCCATGCTGGGGAATGAACAGAATGTGATGGTGCTCTGACACTTTAATGCAGAGAGGTATATATGTTTTGTGTGAGAGGGGTGATACATCTACCATATAGCTGTTCTTGTGAGGTTATGTGTGGTTTGAGGAGGCCATGATGAGCACTTGAGCAACAGTGAGGGAAGTGCGGGACAAACGACAGGGAAATGATGGGTAAGTTCAAGCAACTGGGAAATGTTCTGATGGACAGAACAATATAATGGAGCGGTCTGACCAAATAGACATGTGACGATGGTGAGTGAGCCCAACTCATGAAGAGTCCTGCTGAATGTGGCTGGATCAATTGCAACTGGAGAAACATGCAAGATATGTCCGAATATACCTTTTGTTTGATATTTTAAAGAACATATGGAGGTTTTACATAACTTCAATCATGATGTGGTTTACTGTGTCTTGTGCAAGGGACAATGTATGTGTCACTGTAGTGATTGATCATAAATTTGAATATTGCTACTTCTGATCTCATTCACATGTTAACTTCTACACTGTTGCCTATCATTCCATGGTTGCCTTGTTTGTAACGAGTTGTAATGTTTTTCTTAATGTAAGTGAATTTTGTTTGCTGGATTTATGATGCTGTATGGTCGTCTTTTGAACGTCAATTGAGGTAATTTGATTCTGTCACTCATACCTGACATTGACAGTTGCTCCCATTCCCCAATACATTCTGTAATGTCTTGGTGTAATATTGTCAGTGTTGTGGTTTGCTAGGTTGTGTATGGTGATGTGTGACTCCAGGTAATGGGGTCAGGATACGGGGTGTATGATATTGTCTCTACATGGGCAGATTTTGTAGAGGTTCCTCATGTGTATTGCCTTTTGCATTGCAGTGCAGAAAGTGGTCAAGGTTTTAGTCCCTTTTTTATCCATATGCTCATTAATATGCATGTGTCATACTCATCATTGTATGGTCACATACAACACCTATGTCACGTTAGCCACCTATGATAATGGGGACCATCACAGAGTAATGACACATAGGCCCTCAATCAGACTGGGACGTATTTGCTCACAACTTATGCAATTTGGTGATGGGTTGGTGGGGTTATAGAAAGGGGACATGTTGGTGGGCTTGTCTGTGTGCAATGCAGTCTATGTTATTAGTTTACGTCCCTGGAAAATTGCACTATGTGCTTTCACAAACAACACAGATGTAATTTGTGTATGATTGAGTCACCTCTGGAACTCCTTGTCTATGGGTGACCTTACACATTTGATTAGCTCTCTGCATATGCTATTTTCTTCTTACCTGGAGATGCAGACTGTGGGGAATGGAGGCTTTGTGAGGTTACATCACAGAGGAAGGTTACATTAACTTATATATGGTCTTTGTTTTGGATGACTATGGGTTATTTGTCATACTGTTGTTTACAAGACATGTGAGTGTCTGCAAACAGGCAGACTGGTGTCAGGCCAATGTCTGCATTTCATTATTAACTGAGAACGTGCTGGACCTTACACACCATTGCTCTTAGGTCTGCATCTGTGTGTCTCACCTGACCTTAGGCTGTTCTGATTTGTAACATGCTAACATCATTTATTATAGCCCAAACCATTTTTTCCTCACACATTCCATCTAAATGAGCCATACATGTAACATTGTGTAAAGTAATGTTGCAACATCCAGCACACAAACACCAACTACAGAGTAGTGGTGTTTGTGTTGTGGTTGTGACAGTTCTTTTTCACCCACCTTCAGCATCGCGATGTGTTGATGCACCGTAGGCCCTCATCTCCGCCATCATCATCTCAGGGACAGATGTATCTGTGCCTAAGGACGGGCTGGGTTGTTGTCTGTGCTCGATTGCTGCTGCCCCCAGTGGTGATCTGGTGTGTACGGGTGGCTCCAGGGACTCATCACCTGCACTTATGCTGCCCCCTGAGACAGCAGGCTCTGCCTCGACCAGACTCATTGGGAGTGTGATATCCACCTACTCCTCCTCCTCCAAAACCTCCTCCTCCTCCACCTCCTCCTCCTCCTCCTCCTCAGCACCCATTTCACTGTAGTCACCTGGATTGTGAACAATCAGAGAAAGAACACCTATGTTTAAGCAATCCACATATGTTTATGTGTGTGCTACAGACACCACAGACATGATGTGTTGGGTTGGTGCATTTGTGCTGCATACAGTACCCAATACACCATCCCATACGTGTGTGTCCACACCATGTAGCTGTTCCAGAGCCACATGTGTGTGCTTTGGCGGAGCACAGATTGCATGTTTGCCATGTTTCTGGTCATGGTTCCATTCCACATGTTTCCCCATCCCCTCCATTTCCACATCTATGCCACATATGTCCACAAATGCCTGTGGATGCCCCCACCCTTACACCTGATTTTGCCATACACTGTATGTCTGTGTTGGATAGTGAATAAGGCACATATGTTTTCTGACATATTATGTGCTCATTGCTACATGTGATCGGCAGTGACCCATTGTGCAGCGGAGGACAAGTAGCCAGCACCTCTGGCCCACTGAGATGCACATGTAGCAGTGTGCTGATAGAATGTCACACAAACATGACCTAATCAATGGCCCTCACAGTCATACAGGGGATGGCAATCACAGGTGTGGTGTTAGGGTAGTGACAGGTGTGTGTGGGTTTCATAGTGACAGATGGGTAGGGGATGGTTTGAAAAACAAAGTGTTTATGTTGACCAGGGACCTGTCAAACAAACAGGTTGTAGAAGGATATATCACACACATGTGCCACCAGGATAGCAAAATGATGTGGATTTGGATGACACGTATGAGAGTGTGTGTGCAGATGAGTGATCTGTAAGGAATGGTAATAATATACCTGAACCTGTAGGTGACGCTTAGTATACATACCTGCGTGAGGATGTGCGGTATCTAGGGCCTCAGGCAATCCACGGAGGTAGATGTGTCCCAATCGTGTTGCCAGCTCTTGTTCAAGGGGCGAGAGTGTTGGTATAAAGGGGCCCCCGCCACCTGTGCCCATAGCATGTTGTCTCTCTGCAAGCATGTGCTGACGTACCCCTCTTTTAATATCAGAGAACCTCTTTTTGAGGCTTTCCACATCACGTGGGGGGCAACCTGCGTCGGAGAGTGCCTCACGAACATCCTCCCACACGGCCATTCTGGTGGCCACAGTTGTGCGGCTGCTCAGACGCCCAAATAATACATCATAATTTTCTATCACATGTGACAGTAGAATGTGGTTCTCCCTGTCGCTGAACCTTACAGCTCTCTTCCTCTGTGTAACAGGCACAGGTATCCTTTTTATTTTGCCAGTTTGCCTGTACTGTACCTGCTGTGGCCCAACAGATGGTCCTGCCTGTTCCTGTCTAGGCTGTGCAGTGTGTGCCCTGGGTGTCTCACCACCAACCTGCTGGCCCACATCCTCCACCCCCTCACCCTGAGCCTCTCTGGCGCTGTCCCTCTCCATCTCCCTCTTCAGCACAGGATCCTCTCACTGCAAACACACTCACCTAAACAGAACAGAACACAGACTAAAATACAGAGGACAAGGGCACTACAATACAGGACACAGTACACAACACTATAACACAGGTAACCTTTAAGGCCCACAAGCCAAAATAACACTATCCTACACTACTCCTAACAATTCTTCTCTCCCTGTCTTGTGTGGCCTACTCCTATCACAGCCTCTCCCCTTCAAATTCTCTGTACCTCTCTATCTCCCTCCTTCGTCTGAAGCACTTCCAGCACAGCTTCTCGCCCTATTGCTCTCTGTAACTGTGTATCTGACCCCTTCCTATGCACTACTCCCAACACAGGCTGTCTCTCTAGCTCTCTCTCTAACTCTCTGTCTGTATGTGTAACTCCTCTAACAACCCTCAACGTGTGCCACGTGTGCAGCCTTATTTATAGGGATTTTCCACGCTTTTTCATTGCACATGCGCAATTGTGCAGGCGTGGCGCTCGTGCGCCGTGCTCGTGCACGCTTACGCATGGGTGTCCGTTCGCGGACACATGCACATGCGCCCTGAGACACAGTAGTACGCATGTATAGCATTACGCATGCGCATTACGAAGAGTGCCGCATGGGCGTCTGTGTGCGTTGTACGCATGTGTGAGCCGATGCGCATGTGCGTGTCACCACGCACAGGCGGACACCCATGCATAGATTGGTGCATGCGCGTGACGCAAGAGTGTCGCATGCGAGCATATGCGCATGCGCGTTTGGCGGAAGGGCAAAAAAAAACCCTATAAGTGAACGTGCCATGCTTGTCCACGTTGAGGGTTGTAGGCGCGGAAGAGTAGGAGTGCATTTTGTGAGAGAAAGGAAGAGAATCCAAACAGGTGTATCTGTAAATTGTATTGTTGTTGGTTGTCTTGGTTATTGTCTTTTCCTGTGGGTGTATGGTCTTGTGTGGTTTGTAAGTTGTACGCTGCTTAGTTAGGTTTGTCTGTGTGTCTGAGTGTGCTTGTGTAGTTGGCCGGGAGGAGTTAATGGCACATATTTATCTTCAGGCATGTGTCCTGTGTAGTGGGCAGATGCTGCGGTTGCCGGACAGGGGAGATGGTGTCCATGGAGCTGTGGCACAGGGCATGGGTGTAGTTCCGCAGCAAATCAGACCTGCAGCTGTGGGGGCTGTCCAAGCAGGTGCTGTTCGTGCACAGCGCAGGAGGCGTGCCAAGGTGCAGGCTCGGCAGCCACGCCTCTACAGGCCCAGGGCCCAGCTCCAGGGCATGCGAGAGGACCAGGTCATCTCCCTTTACCGACTGAGCACAAGGGCTATTAGGGAGCTGTATGAGGATCTAAGACCTGACCTCGAGCCCCTGACTGATCAGTCCCATGCCATACCAGGTTTAGTCAAGCTCCTTGCTGCCTTACATTTCTTTGCCTCTGGCTGTTTCCAGTCATCTGTGGCCGCAGTGGGTGGTATGAGCCGCCCCACCTTCTCACGATGTCTCCACCAGGTACTGCGTGCCATGGTCAGCCGGGTGGGGAATTACATAGCCATACCCCACACTAGGCAACAATGGAGGACCCTGAACCAGGCCTTTGAGGCATTAGCCGGGATACCACACGTGATGGGAGCTATTGATTGCACACATGTTGCCCTGGTCCCGCCTAGAGACAGGGAGGTAGCGTTCCGCAACCGCAAACACTACCATTCCCTGAATGTTCAGGTTGTATGTGATGCAAATCTGCATATTCTGAATGTGGTCCCTAGGTTTCCAGGGTCCACCCATGACTCCTATATCCTGCATCACTCGGCACTATTCACACAATTTGAGGATCACCGTTATGGGGACTGTATATTGCTGGGTGAGTATGTCTGGATTACCTATCTATGTATGACTTTCTACATGTGTCTATTTATAGTCCCATATGATGCAAAATGTTTGTATCAGAACATGCAAGTAAGATGTGACATATGTTATATAGAGGACTGCTGTACGTTTAAATTATTACAGCCGTATATAGGTTTATTTACACTACAAACATTAACCATTGAACATGAGCATCCTAACAGTATATGATCATAACATGCACATGGTGTACATGTGAAGACACCCCTGTGCATATGGCTCTGCTGTTGCTGATTTCCCCATAATGTGTTTTGGAGGCTTCTGCGAACATGTCTGGGGGGGGGGGGGGGGGTTGCCCTTCACATACACCTGTGATGATGGTTAATAGTTGTCTCACGCTTGTATGGCATTTAACATTGATGGTGTTGATAATCCATACAAGTAACCCCTGTCATGTGTGTCTTAGTTTAACCCACCCACTCTGTAATGGAGTTGTCACCCTGGAAGCAAAGGATAACATGAGGGGGTGTATAGCAATATCTTATGGGTGTATTAGAGCTTTTCTACAGTGACAACATGTGTGCATTTCTCTGTCCACACTTCTTGGCTATGTCAAAGCTGGGTTGAAACACAATATAGGTGTTACAGTACCTTTGTCCACTGTAGATGAGCGGAAGTTAGTGTCATCTTGTCTGGACATCCTCATATATGGTAATATTATGGATAGGTGACGGTTAAAGCAAGGGCAATAAGTGGGTGCATACAGAGAGGTCTCAGAACCAGCTACACAGGAGGGTAATTTGCGTATGTATATGTTTTTGTGCCACACTCATGAGGGGTACAGTATGCATGTTTGACATCCACAACTTCAAAAGAATGGGGACAAAATGGATACAGTGAAAAGGATGGCTATTACAGGAATTTGCCACCAACACTATACAGCATATGGGGATTTACTAACAAATATGCATATGTGTACCCTACACGACATGATGTCTTTGGGTGATATTGTGTACATTGTGCCATACCTCCATGGCATACATGTTGTGTGTGTGTGTGCCTCACGCAGATGTCAGCATGTTTTTCCTTGGTTACTGTTCAGACATACACTTTGATTATGTGATCAGTGGATTGCTGTTGCAGTCTCACAGTGGCGGTGATACAGATCTGGACAGTAACTGCATGACAATATGCATGTTGCACACACACACACACACACACACACACACACACACACACACACACACGATCTCTAAAGGGATAGATGGACGTGTTGTGTTATTTGTGATGGGTGCACGTACTCCAGAGGCCATGTGGTCCTTTTCTGTCATCATATGTATATCTTTTTAAAGCAGACTAGTTGTGGTGTGGTATCGTTCATTCAGAATGTGTTGTGCATTGGTTTCTCACGTCTAAACAAGTGGAAATAATGTTTGATATGAACTCCTGCATTCACATGCAACATTTCTTTCTGCAGCTGATGCAGGATATGGGTGTCGCCCCTGGCTGCTGACTCCTGTGCGTCAGCCACGGACACGTGCAGAGCGGAGGTACAATGAGGCCCATGCCTCCAGTCGCTCGGTCATTGAGCGCACCTTTGGCGTGTTAAAGAGTCGCTTCAGGTGTCTGGATAGGACAGGCGGGGTCTTACAATATAAGGCAGGCACTGTTGCAGAGATAATCATAGCCTGTTGCATCCTGCACAACATTGCTCTCAGGCACGATATCCCTGCAGAGATTAATGAGGATCTGGAGGAAGATCCAACGTGCCCCCCTGAACGTGCCAGTGCTGACACATGGGAGGGCACAGCGGTCAGGCGGAGGTTGATTGCAGAGATCTTCTCATGTACGTATTACTTATCTTCCCACACTAATGTTTTATACTATGTGCGTAATGGTTAGTGAGGTTGATGTCTATGTAAAGATAGAATGTGGATGCCACACTCCATGAGCATTTGACTCACAATGCCAACGTCACATATAGGCATGAGTGTGCCCCAAAGAATGTGGGCAGGGCACAACAGCATTTGGTGGCTGATGATGTGGGTGGTTGTTGATCCTTGTGTGGGACATTTGGACGGTCAGATTCCCCTTTAGTGTCTGCTTCTGGGAGAAGCAGCTGTTGTGCACATGCAATGTTTTTGTAAGATGATATGGTTTGAGCATAGTGTCTGCCATATGGTGAGATTTACACGTTGGGGGGTTAGTCCGTGTTTGTGGACAATTGTCCTTTGGGGTGTGTAAATATTTGACCAAATAGTGTTGGTTTGGTGGTTGTTCAGCTCCTCTGAGATGCCTATGTTTGTGTTCTCATCATGTGTGTGGCAACAAGTCATACATAGCAGAATACACATGCTTAGTACAACTTATGTCAGGATGGTAATAACTATCTGTGAGGACTGTTAATGTCAACCCTACAGTGTGTCCAAATGTATAGGTCAACAAGTAGAGATGACATGGATATGTTTAAGGATGGTGACCTGTACATTGTCCATTAAGGGGGTGGTGTTGCTAAATGTTTTATTTGTAGAGTATACCATCACTGCAGTGATGCATCTCTACACACATGGTGAGATGAAACAGGCCAAAACAGCAAGGGGTGCGTAATAGTAGCCAAGTGTAGCCCTAAATGTGTGAATGGCTTGTGGTATTACAGGTATTTAATGGCGTACATGGCATATCTCGCTGATGCTATCACATCTGACATCATGCATGTGCTATAGGCTGTGTATGTGTGTAGGTCAGGGGAAAAGAGTCTATATGAAGAAATACTTTGCTGACACGAGCAAGTGACGGTTATGTTGGCATACAAACAAATACTTAGGGGACAGGTATTTCTCAGGCCTACACATCTAGGGTATGCATGCTTTGACATTGTCATTGACACACAGTGAGATGGCATACAGCCATCATGGTTTATTCACAAGCAGACATGTGTGTGTGTTGTTGCCTACATGATGGTAATCTGGCTACCTATTTGTGCATATCATCAGCACATAGGTGTCATTATTACTGCAGGTATGAGATGTACGCACCAGGATATGTATTTGAACAGTGGATACAGGAGGTGCGCCTGCATATTTCCAATGTGTTGTAGCAATTGTCAGTGGGTTAACATACAAATTTTGGACAACAATAAACAAGGACAGGGGTCATTGTTGGCAATATGGTGAGTCACTGGTATTATTGCGACCTTGGGATGAGGTGAAACCATGGTGGTAGCAGACACGTCTATTTCTCTGTGTGTAAAAGGACAGAGAGGAAAGAGAGGGAACAGAGAGATTACGGACACCATAAAGATAGCCTCCAACACCTCCGTAATGCCTATTACATGTAAGAGATCTGTACATTGTGATAGGCAGCAGTCACTCATTGTGTGATGTTGTGGGGTCTGACAGCTGGGGACATGAAGGTGCAGTGTGTGATACACAGGTAGAACATGACATATGTTGGCTTCTCTTGTGTCTCCAAATGCACAGGACATACTTTGTACGGATGCTGTTTTTGAGATGCATTGCCATGTGACTCTACATCCGCGAAAATGCAGTGATTTGGGGTAGGTCGATCTACCTAGACATTGTGTGTGGCTGTAGTCATGTGAATAATATGTCTTCTGTGATTTCTCATATTGGGCAGATGCTGTTATTTCATTTCTTTAACCTGTGCCTCCGTAACCCATTTCTTGCTGTGTTCACTCATATCCCCATGTGCTTGTGTTCAGCATGTCCTCTGGCACAGTCTCAATGCAACATGTACAACATACATGCATGCGTGTGTAGGTTGTTGTTTTGTGTATTTTACCACCACTTTCTCCGTCCCCAACAATGTACTCTCAGCCAACAACACGGTACCATAGCATGTTCCCTGGGCCTTTATATCTACAGATATCCACCTGTGCACATACAGGCCATGTGTTACAGATGGGACGCTGAACTTTACAGACTGTGTGTGTGGCTGTTTTTATAGGTTGCCTGTGTGATGATGGATTGATCAGACATAGTACATTCTCATCTGCTGTGAGGGGTCTGTGCACCTGCGGATCATATGGGACAGCGCTAACTCATACATAATGGGGTTTACCTTGTGACCATTATCTGCATGTGTTGGTGTGCTGTGATTGGACATGTGTCTTGTGTTCAGAGTAAGCACTGCTGTGCAACTTTGTTGCCTTTCAGATATGAAGATAATGGTGACATGCATCAACAGTGGTTTCACATGGTGATTCTACGCCTTTTGCTGACATTGTCTCCTTTCATTGTGACGTGATCTGGCTGTTTAGTGGCTCAAGGGATTGATGACATACACCTGATGCAAACACAAGGTAGGTTTCACCTTTGTTATTTTGATAATTACATTTGTATTTAACTGGTGAAGATCTCATATGTGTTTCCTGTGTATGTTAGATTTCCTCTATGCTCACATGAACAGATGCATATTGTGTGTAGCTGTGAGACACGTGTGTGACATGAGCATGGACATGACCATATCCATGTGCCACCCGTGTCTGTGTTTACCATTACTGATGTTGCCCACAACGTTTGGTTTAGTATTGATATCATGTCATGTTTGCCTATGCATCCCTTTATTCTGCATTTTGTAAGGTGTGACGGTCTGACATTTGTGTTTTTTTTTGCAAAGTGTCAAACAATAACATACTTATCCTCTCCTGACACAGCACAGAGGACATACCGGACACATCTCTTACAGAGCATCTGTTGTCAACACCACCCACCTGTTGGAGGACAGAACACCATGCAACTCTTTACCAAAACATTTAGCCATTGGATGTTTGAGCTCTGAGAGTGGATCAAATGACTGCGAGGGACATTATTACTCTTTGACTGCTGATTTCCCCATGACAGAGGTGTCGACCGCAATGTTGATGCAATGGTTATGCAGTGAGTGCTGCTCAATGTAGAGGACACACATGAACTTTGAAGGACTGTGCCATATTGCACACTGACACTTGACTATGCATGGCCAGAGTTGAAAGAAACCTCTTAACCTAACCTGCTGGATTGCAGATACTATTTTGACTTTGGACACTGATCCCCCCTTGTGCAGCAGCAACTGACATGGACAGTGTAGGTGCTACATTCAGACACAGTTGAGCTTTTCTGGACTTTGGCCCAAGGGTGTGTCATGCCACCCACGATATGATGCTGGTTTTCTTACAAAACAAACATACACCCATGTTTTTGGCATGGGGCTAACGATGGGGCACTCCTATTGTCAACGTCTACCTGCTTTCCACCTGGACATGATACCGCCTTTACCTCAACAATGCTTTCAAGCACACCGACATCTTGGACTGATGTTTTCAATGACCCAAGGGTTTTTAAGGACATGTGTGTCATCACTGTATCATGTTCCAATGTGGATGTTGCTTGTGCATATGACTGACTATGTTTGTGAGACACAGCATGTGGGGCTATGGCTTCTCTGTGGTTCCCTGTAATATGTTTGTACAAAATGTCCTTCTTCACATGCTACATCTTGTGTTTGTTTACTGTGCATAAATGACAGTGTGCATATATGTACACACCTTGCATTTGCCATTTAAACGGACCTGATTATGCCCTGTGTTAGGGGCACTCACATTGCCACATTATGTTTGTAGTGTGGCAGTGTGTGTGACCGTTCTACTTCTTCACTTGTGCATTCCATGTATCATGCTATATGTGGCCAAACAGTGTCTACCCCAAAAGAAAGGGCAGGGTGACCTCCTTGATGGTGTTATATGTGCATGTTTCTGCAGGCTGTTTAGTTGCGATTATGTCTGTGTTCATGTGCCTGTGCTACCTGTTACCATATGCTAATTGTGATGGTTATGATTGTTTTGGTCCACATTGTGGCTGGTTTGCTTCGTAGATCAGACATTAGAATGAGAGCTTCCGCATTACTTGTATTGCATGTTTTTTGACATGTAAAACATTTGGGAAGATAAGTTTTTGATGTTTGTCTGCCTCCTGTGGTGGACAGATGGGTATGTTTTGAGGGACAGATGAAGTGTGTTGGGTCCGCAGCATGCAGCGTCTACTCTGTACCTGTCACTCATATGTGGGTAACACATTTGCGCCAAGCAGCACCAGGTGTGGGCTGGGGGTCTGCTGCCGAGTGCATAGCATGCACCTGATGCACATTATATTTTGTGCCTTTAATGTGTGGTCAAGGAAGTAACCTTTGTGTAGGAGGTGGATTTGTGACCTGCTAAGGGTGTTTCCCACTTTCACAAGGGATACGGTCAGCCTTGATATTATGATGGCACTGTCTACACTATTTGTGATGTGTTAGCAAAATAAATATATGTATTTGACAGACATTTTTTCCGTTTGCTGATTGATCATGGTGACAGACCTGTACTGCAATGTGTGCCTTTGTATCACTCCTGACTCCTTGTGACACAGAGACTACATTGTTTTCTTGTCAATGTCACTGGATGTAGATGATGTGGTATTTTTTAAATGGTAATGGAGGGTTACCTGACTTGCCCTACGCCACAGGGAGTGCTACTGTGAATTTATCACTAGTTGTTTGGGGGCGAAGCCAGTTTTCTCATCACTATGTTAGTTCTCGACTATTTGAGCATACTGTCCCTTTATGGGGTCGTTTGCTGGTCATGTACATGGTGCACATGTGCTCACATCCTTGCACAGTGCCAGCTGTGTATGTGGCAGCCATATGGCACATCACTGTGAATGAACGCTTGACATACACGCCCTCCCTTTGGGGTATTTGTGTTACAGTGTGCTCATTGTGCAGTTTGTGGGATTGTCTACAGTGATGTGTTTGAACTCTGTAGTTTGGAGGTTTTATTCATACCTTTTTTTTTTTTGGGCCCACTGGCTTAAATGCACCATTAGGTACCACCAGCTTCCTCACCTCTACACACACCCTTCCCTCTCTTCACTGTACAACAGGGTGCATCCTGTGTGCTGCATCGCCATACCATATTCGTTGTTACATAGGTCTCTCACTTTATGGTGTTAACATGGCAGTGCACGTGGTGATTTTGTTTGGCTGTGATTCTGGTGGTGTGTGTGGTACACCTGATTGCATGTTGAGCTTTCTCCCGCCCAAATCATCATTATTCACCTGATCCACAGAGCGTCATGTGCTGCCCTGGTGGTTTCTTTTTTTTTTTAATTTTGCATGCTGTATTCACTGCAGAACATTTCCTTGTGTTGGTGCAGGTGTCCCTGGTGCCAAATACTGAGTGGAAGTAGATCTGTACATAGCAGATGTGCATGTGCATTTGCTCAGGATTTATTTTGGCGGTTTGCTTGTTCTGACAGCCAGCAGGCGTTTGGTGTACTGCCATGCAGTGTTTTTGTATGCAGCCTTTGCTAATGTTCTCAAATTGGCGGTGTGGCCTACCGGTTTAGGCATGGCCATTTGTGGTGGTGGTAATCGGTGTGCTTCCTGTCTGCTGTCTTGGGTCAGCACACCTACTTACCATTTCCATACATCACAATGCACAGTGCTGCCATCAGAAACAGTGCTGTGACCTTTACCTGCCTCATAGGGCACCCTACATGGCGCCCCATCGCCCACGCTTTCAGCAACATTATACGGTGCCATGGCAGACAATCCATTTACAAATGTGTCCTGTGGGGTAACTTCAGGGGCACGTTATGTTACAGTGCTGTGAAAGTACATGTGCTTGAATAAGTTATTGCACAGATATACGAGATGTGCCTCCTAAAACAATATTAACCCTAACAGCTACACACTCAACAAGCCATGTTCATTTGCCATTGTGGGGGATTGCACCCCTGACCCCTGCACCATTGCTCATTGCCTTACCCATTGTGATGTGATTCTGTTTCTGGCCTTGCACATCAGCGCACCACCATATGGCTCACCAACATTATTATGCCTCCAAAAACATTAGCACACACCCTTATGCCCAGCAGCACAACGCCTTATGGCCGCCCATACTTTCTATGCCTTCTAAAATAATGCCACAGCCAGCTTTCTTCAGTGTGCACTGTGGGGGATCAAAACCATGCTCCCTGCACCTTTGGTGAGTGTTCTAACCATTTAGCTGTGGCTCAGTTCTTCTGCTTTCATATCAATGCGCCACTTATGTCTCCCAGGATTCACAAGCGCTCCAAAAACATTAGCGTGCCGCTTTAGGCCCAGCAGTGCAATGCCTTATGCCGGCCATACTTTCTATACCTTCTAAAATAATGCCACAGCCAGCTTTCTTCACTGTGCAATGTGGGGGATAGAACCCATGCTCCCTGCACCTTTGGTGTAGTGTTCTAACCATTGTGCTGTGGCTCAGTTCTTCTGCTTTCATATCAATGCGCCACTTATGCCTCCCAGGATTCACAGGCCTCCAAAAACATTAGCGCGCCGCTTTAGGCCCAGCAGCGCAACGCCTTATGCCGCCCATACTTTCTATACCTTCTAAAATAACACCACAGCCAGCTTCTTCAGTGTGCACTGTGGGGGATCGAACCCATGCTCCTGCACTTTTGGTGAGTGTTTCTAACCATTGTGCTGTGGCTCAGCTCTTCTGCTTTCATATCAATGCGCCACTTATGCCTCCCGCGCAGCCATCGCATGCGCTAATGTGCGCTGTGCATATGGCCGCCGCACACCTTAACGCATATGCAAATTACAGGTTTCCTTTTTCAGCACGAACCGCCCACTCCTTATATGGCACACGCACTCTACCGCGGCCCGCACTTTACCGGGGTTTTAGTAAACATACCCCTTAGTGACAAATCTTTTTATTTTAGACTGGATGGCGATCCAACAGACAAACTTAAAAGTACCATTGACAATTTGATTATGACCGCCTATGAAATAGGGCATATCTCAAAAAAAGAGAAGGAATTTTTAATAGTGGATAAACCCATTATACCAACTATTTACATAATTCCAAAAATTCACAAATCTATGGAAAACCCACCAGGTCGTCCGATTGTTTCGGCGATTGGGTCCCTTTTGGAGCCCCTTTCCCAGTTTATAGATATTATTTTACGTCCGTTCGTAACACAAATGTGGTCATACGTACGAGATTCCTCTCATGCAATAGAAATTTTTTCATCTTTCCAGGATTTAGAATCGGATGTGTTACTAGTAACATTAGATGTTGAATCACTATACACAAATATTCCACAAATTGAAGCTCTAAAGATCATTGAACGATTTCTCATGATCAGACAGGATCATAAGAGGATCCAAACAACATTTCTTTTGTCTTTGGCCGAAATTGCAATGTGCAAAAATTTCTTTTGTTTTAGAGAATTGTTTTAATCAGCAAATCAAGGGGGTTGCCATGGGGTCCTCTATGGCACCCGACATTGCAAATTTGTATATGTTCCATTTTGAAGAGCAATTCTTAAGGAACATTCATTCAAAGAAGAAATTTTGCTGTGGATTCAGTACATTGACGATATTTTTATTTCTTTGGAAAGGATCTGTTGAACGCCTATCCAATTTCAATGTATGGATTAATGCATTAGATTCACACTTGCGTTTTCAGCTTACCTACGATTCCACAAAGATTCCTTACCTAGACCTCTTGGTTAAAAAAGAAGGAAATAGACTTATTACTACACTGTACAGGAAGCCCAGTGATAGGAATCAACTTCTACATTATACTAGTTTCCATAATCCTGCCTGAAAAAAACAATTTACCTGTGAGTCAATTTCTCAGGGCTAAAAGAATATGCACAATGCCGCATGAGTTTGTTTATCAGGCTAAAGACATGATGAATAGGTTTGAAACGCGCAAATATCCGAACCGTTACATTCAAAATGCATACAGAAGAGCCCGCGATACTCCACTGTGAGACACTTCTAAACTTAAGACCAAAAAAGTAGCAGAACAATCTGGTATGTCCCCTCTTATATTCGTTACAGTCACATAAAATTGTAAAAATACTTAAGAAAGAGTGGCACCTCATACAAGCTCTCCCTGGTTTTCAGAATATCAAATTCATAGTTGCCCATAAGAGGAATGTGAATCTTCAGAATTTACTTGTCCCCTCTGCTGTAACTGAACGTAAACACTGTCAAAATATAAAGGCCAATTTCAGTGTGGTCACTGTTCTATCTGTCTACATGTTCTTCCAGTGCGGAATTTTTTTTACTCATCCAGTTACGCAAAAGAAGTTTTACATTAAAGATTTTGCGAATTGTGAAACATCTGTTGATTTACGTGATCCTGTGCAATGCAAAAAACTGTATGTGGGTAAAACTAATCGGGAAATACTGACACGTATAATAGAGCACAAAGCTGTATAAAAAGGAAATTGGAAGATAAACCATTTGTTACTCACTGGATAGAATGGGACATAAAATAGCAGATATAAAGTTTTTTGTTATAAAGAAAGTCCAGCGCAACTGGAGAGGTGGAGATTTAGAAAAAACGATTTTACGGTTGGAACAAAAGTATATATTTCTACTTAACTCCTTAGTTCCACATGGTCTCAATTTAGATAGAGATTTGTCAGTATTCCTCTAAACAATTTTGGTCGATGTGGTCTGTTATATATTTTTCCTTTAATAGATTTTTTCTAATAGTTTATAATTGGAAATGTTTTAAACACTTTATTTAATGGATTTTTCCCTTAACAACTCATTATAGGGTCATAATCACCTATAAATAGCAATTTTAAATAATAATATGTCATTAGCTCCTTATCTTTAAGTCATATTTTTTGCGCTTTTTTCTTTTCCTCCCCCTCCTCCCTTTTTCTTCCCTTCCCTCCTCTTTCCTCCTCCCTTCCCCCCTCCCCCTTTTCCCCTTTCCTCCCCCTCCCCCTTCCCCTTTCCCTCCTCTCCTCCCCCTCTCTCTCTTTCTCTCTCTTTCCCCCCTCCCCCTCCTTTTCTCCTTTTCCCCCCTTCCTTCCCCCTTCCCCTCTTCTCCCCCCTTCCCTCTTCCCCCCTTCCCCCCTCCTCCTTTCCCCCTTCCCTCCCTCTCTTTTTCCCCCTCCCTTCTTTCCCCCCCCCCCTCCCTTCTTCCCCCTCCTTCCCCTTCCTTCCCCCCTTTTTCCCCCCCTTTCCCCCCCTCCCCCTCCCTCTTCCCTTTCTCTCTCTACCCCCCTCCCCCTCTTCCCCCTCCCCTTCTTCCCCCCTCCTCCCCCTCCCCCTCCCCCTCTTCCCCTTTCCCCCTTCCCCCCTCTCTTCCTTCCCCCCTCTCCCCCCCTCCCCCTCCCTCCTCCCTCTCTAGCCCCCCTTCCCCCCATTTCTTTTCTTTTCCCCGTTTTCCTCTCTTCCTTTCTTCTTTCTCTTTTCCTTTTTCTTCCCCCTTTTAGCCTCTTTTCCACCCATTCCTCCCCCTCCCCCTCCCCCTTCCCTTTCCCCCTCCCCCCCTCTTTTTCCCTTCCCCCTTTCTTCCTTTTTTCTTTTTTCGTGGCTCTTTTTTCTTTTTCTTTTTTGGGCTTTCTTCCCCCCCCCCCTTCTTTCCCCCCTCCTTCCTTCTCTTCCCCCCCCTTCTTTCCTTTCCTTTTCCTCCTCTTTTCCTAGCCTCGTTCCATCTTTTTAGGCTCCGCCTCCCCTTTGGGTTAGTATATACAGCGCATGTCGCCGGCGTTTTTTTCACCTTTGTTTTGTACCGGACCTTGAATCCCGGCAACAACATTTGACTTTCACTAGAGCAGTTGCGACCTTCCGTTTTTTGTCGTAATTTGTTTATTATTTGCATTTTTGTTTTTTGCCATTTATTGTAATTCACCCCCAATCCTATTTGTTGTGTCAGTAAGTTATTTTTTATAACACACATGGTCCAATCATTTATAGGCCCTTGTTTATAACACTTAGCTCAACTATTAATATCCCACAGGTTTATAGGTTAAACGTTTCCCTCTTGTTAGCTATCTTTGTATATCTACATCAGCACATTTCAATCTCTTTTTATTATATATCATATGTTTTGGGCGGTACCTTTGTTTCAACATGATCTCTTTCTTGCCTTTTTATTTATTTGTTAAGCCGCAATTTCTATATCATATGGTTTAATATAGCATCTGTGTGCGCAATGTTTTTCAATCCGTCTTTGTATCAGCGTATTGCTCCGGCTTTTTCAATCGCCTTTTCTAATCATTTTTTTTTCCCCTAAAATCGAGTCCTGTGCAAAATTGACGGAAGTTCAAATATTTTTTATATTTTTATAAGTATAAGAATTTCAGATTGTTATAAAGAATACACAACCCGCCCCAGCCCCCTTTGTTTATATTTTCATACTGTGTTATTGACGGCATCATGCAGGAATTGTGGTTGTGACTATAAATAATAAGGCGTTGTTCATAACCTGTCAAGAGAATGATTACTTTTGTTGTTTTTTATCGGTCTTTATATTTGTTTTCCTGTCTTATCAAGCATGATTAGTAATGCCCCGTTATAGATTTAATTAAAGTTTTGCGTGGAGCATTCGCCGTTTTCGCTCGGCTTCTGTAGTCATAAAGGCTTTCAATAACTCATTGACGAATCAACATTTTTTTACATTACATCCTGTTGAAGACGTTTTTTTAACCTCGCGAAGCTATTGATTATACTTTTGTGTTTTTTAACGGTTTTCTGTTTTTTGGTTTTCTTGTTTTGGTCAGCATGATTTGAATGGCCCGTTGTAATTTCTAAAGTTTGTGCATAGGCATCGCCGTTTTACCGGGCTCCTGTCTTACAAGGTTTTCAAATTACCCATGTAGTCAACGAAATTAAAAAAGGAGTTTCACCCCGATCCGCTCCATGCCCCCTTATGGCACAGATGGCAGTGAAGTCCGTATGTTATTTAAACAATCCATAAATTTTGGTGGCTCCAGAGGAGGGTTTTTTTTTTTAAAAAAAGGCTCTTCATTCCCCACCTCTTTTTTTCCCCCCCTTTTTTAATTAATTTAGAAATATGTCTTCTGCTACGGCCTAGAATCCATTTTTAAAATGAAACGCTGCAATGTAAGCAGTATTTACAACATCCCGATTTTTTAGTTTGTAATGAATCAATTAACTATTTCATTTACCTTTTAAAGGTTGAATGATCCTTTGGTATCTCTTGTCGGAATTTCATGGTTGTGTTGCCCTTTAACCACACAACATAGTGTTAGTTTTTTATTGCTTTTTCATTGGTCTATTTTATTTAGTTTTTTAATATAAGCAATTTTAGTGTTCATATTCATAAGTAATAATCCCTATGACATGGACATTAGGTTCATTTAATCTTTGTTTAATCTGCTCATGCTTCCATTTTTTTCCTATAGTCCTCTGCATTTATTGATGTCTTTGTCTTTTTATACTGTTTTTACATTATTGATTGTATATTTTCTTGTACTCATTATATTTTAATTAACCTATTCAATTTTAGTACATAGTTTTATTTACTTAGTTCTCTCCTGTTCCTTTTTGTTATTGTTTTTGCATTTTATATTCTCTCCTAGTCCTCTTAGTTAGTAGTTTGAAGTTAATTATACTTATTACGTGTTAACTAATGGACATTTTAGTTTTGTTTTAAATGATTATTCATGTAGTAGAGCATGTTTTATGTGTCTTTTATGCACTTTTGCTGTTTCAACTTGTTTGTCATTTTGTTTTACATTTAATCAATTTATTATTAATCAGTATTTTATTAATCTGTCTAGTTTTATAGACAATATTTGTTTTATACATGTTTTCACATTAGGGAAACATTATATTTGTGATGGATGTTCTTATAATTAGTTTATAACAAGCTTCTTATATTTTAACAATTGTGGGTTTCATATATTAATTGTTTGATTGTTTTTAATTGTTTGTTGATTGTTTTTAATTATTTTCCTTATTTTTTTTTTAATACTACTGTACTTATTCGTGTTAGAGCCACATACCCCTGAAGAAGTTTCTTATGAAACACGGCCAGTGTGTTGGTTTTGGGCAACACTCATCCCCTGTGATTAATAAAGGCCTTTTTTCTTGTACTCTCTGCCATGTTTCTGGTTTGTTTTCTTTGGTTCTCCGTGGCCGTTTTGCTGTTTCTTTTGGTGGTGACCCTTACACAATTTGGCGCATACATGTTTTCCCTGCTGGGCGAATCATCCCCGGTACCAGCATTGGCGGGCCCAGATATCAGGGGTATAAGGGGTCCACGCGAGGAGGAGTGCGAATACGCTGTGGCAGAAGAAGAGTAGGAGCGCTCAGCGCCCGCACGAGACTTTCGGGCCACGATGAAAAGAAGCCGCACGCACAGTACTCAATCAAAGAATAGCTACATAGTTGCTCGGAATGATGAGGAACTATTTTAGGTTATCAGTAAGCCGCGTGTATTCCCCACTGGGGATGGGGCGCACGCCCCGGACCATTACTACCTAACGTGGGACATAAATCTCGTGCGCGGGTTATAAGCACAGCCACCGACAGAGACCATGTTCCTCTAATCGAATCAGGTCGGTATCGCACGACGTGTCGTTGAGGATGACGTGCTAGAAAACGTTGATACACCGAATATCTACGGCATCGTAACTATCAGTGCTCTCGAAATGAGAAAGAAAAAATGAAAAGCTACGGGGGGGAATGCACGAATTGTCAGCTTGGGAGATTAAACGCGAGGACAGTCTCTGGATCTGGCTTTACAATGGCGGCCGAGTCCAACCAGGGAGCGGGGGTAAATGGGGCTGATACGGCGGGGGGGACCGTGGGCACCTGTAGGAGGCTATGAGCGAGGAAGATTAGTCGTCGCTACTTAAGGACTTGCGCCGTGCTGTTAGACGAAGGTGGGAAGGCAGAACAGAAGGGGGGGGGGGGAAAAGATATGCTTAGAAGCTGTCTGTGTGTAAATAGTGTGGGTCGCGCGCGAAATTAAAGATTTAGTATGGGGGTTGGTAACACCTGGTTGGTGGAATGTGTAAGGGCGATTTCGGAGGCATGACCTGGGCGTCACAGCACGCGTTCTTTGCAGGTGCTGACCATTATTAATAAGGAGCTAGTTGTATCCCTACAGTACGGGAAGGGCGCAACATTCGGCGAGGCTCATTGCGCATAAGATTTTTGGTCCATCGTATGTCAGGTCTCCGGAATCATGGTGGAAGGGAACAAAGCTGGTCACTAGTTCCCCAGACACAATCCCGGTGCGAATCACCGCAGGCAATCTAAATGCCAGGCAGGAAGAAGCTACCCTCCCTGTGGAAGCGCTCCAGTATTTGGATCTAAACAGTAAACCTTCTGACAGTGTATGGCCCCACATTAATTATCCACCCGCGGGATTACGTATTTAATAACCCCCCTGCACCACTCTTTCTACCTGGACGTATTCCTTCGGCAGATAAGGTCCCATGGGGAAAGGGCCATAGGTCGGGGAACAGCAGGGCCAGATCCCCATCTACTGACGGGGTGCCCCGGGAGTGACCGGGGTATGGTGAGACTAGGATTCCTTACCTTAGCTGCAGTTTTAAACCTTATCACAACATTTGGATGCGCAGGCACTTCCCGCCCGCGGATTCTGAGTCTGAGTGGTCCTCCTTTACCTTGGGACCCACCATCCTCGAATTTAATATCCCACAAAATCGCACGCTTGGCCACTTGCGTTCTTCTGCCAACAGCCGTCACTAGCGCTAATCCGCTTCAGGCGAGGTTAGGGTTGCCAACTTTTTGAAAGAGCAAAAAACCCATCACCTGTGCTAATCACGCCTCCGCCCCATGCCCACCCGTACCCGCCCATAGCCCACCCCTCCATCCCACCCTTATTCCCTGCCCCCAAGCCCCAGCCCCTACCCCTCCCTTACTCCACCTCCTGTCCCCACAAAAAAATTGCAGAGAGGGCAATTGTGTGCAAAACACTGAACAAGCCAGAACTTCTCCCCATTCTTAAGCAGAAATTCTATACTGACAGAATATGCACATTGGTTGTTAACACCCGACACATACAATCCAGAACAGTCACTTCACATCAATAAAATGAGCACAAACCAAGTAAGAGAATATATAGACAACAATTACAACTGAAAACCCCAAGCAGACAGACTTCCTTCATGCAGTGCAACTCGCATAATGAAACCAAGAGATGCAGTTCCCCATACTGTGTAAAATACAAGGTAGCAACAAAGTCCCAATCATTAAATATTGAAAATTAAATTTATTTTTTCCTACCTTTGTCCCGTCTGACCATCTTTATCTCTCTGATCCTGCTGGTACCAATCTGAGGCTTCCGTTTTCTTAGCTCCGTTCTCTATGCTGTCTATAGTCCATCTTACCAGTTTTCTTGTCTCTGCTTTTTCTTTTCCTTCACTTTCCTTCCTTCATCCTTATTTCATGTCCCCCAGTGCCCCGCCCTCCCCATTAACCCAGTCCCCTTTCCCCCGTACCCATTCCCAGGTGTCAACTTCCCCTTTGAGACCCCTCTCCTTACCGCAATCCTCTGCCAGCTCCTCCTTTTTCCAGCCCCCTCCTTCCCTGCCTCTTTCAGCTCTCCTTTCCAGCCCTCACCTGCCACCGGATAGCCAGTTTCCTTCTGCCAACTTCTTTCCCCTTCTATCGACAGGGGGGTCGTCAACTAGACCTCAGCGGCCTTAGAAGGAACAAATGAATAACAACAAAAGGCGCAACGAGGGAGTGGCGTTCGTTTAACAGTGATAGCCGCTGCTGCTTAAACAGCCCCCACGCCAACAAAGTGCTGCGTGGGCTAGGGGGCAACACCCCCCCCCTCTATAGTACAGGCGAGACATAGGAAATAGTTCCACATCACCCCCAACGGCACTCTTAGTGACAGACTTGAGTATTCACTGCAAACACTGCGGAAAAAAAGCCCGCGCCCCCCCCTCTTAGTGCTGGTTCACCTTTCACTTCACACCCCCTCCCCCCTCTCTCTTAGTGCGGCTCACCTCACCCCCCCCCCCCCCCTTAGTGCTGGTTCACTAACTCACACCATCCTCCCCTCCCCTCTCTCTTCGTGCTGGTTCACGTCCCCCCTCCCCCCCCCCTCTTAGATGCTGGTTCACTAACCAATCCCCACTCTTTTCTTCGTGGCTGGTTCCACTCACACCCTTCTCCCCCTCTCTCGTCTTAGTTGCGGGTATCCCCCCTCTTAGTGCTGGTGTCAACTCACATCCTCCTCCCCCCCCCTGCTGAAGCCGCTTGCTTCTCCTTTTTAACGGAGCAGCGGCTTGCAATAATCTTACTTTTGACAGGAAAAGACAACCTGTAACGGAGTCCCTCTGGTCATCCTTCTACGCAGAGCGCCCTAGGAAGTGATGTCATAGGGGTCATGCTCCTCAACAGGTTGTCCCTTTACCTTTTCAAATTAACTTTATTACAAGCCACTGCTGCTGTGAAAAGCAGAAAGCAGCGGCCTGCACAGCCACATGGGAATCGAGTTTGCGGCCGTGGACTGACAGGAGTCGGAGAAAGCTAGTTTTTTTGGCTCTGGCCCGCTCCCCGTATCTTGTGGCCAGAGCAAAAAAGGCGGCTTTTCAGGGCCTGTGTTTACATCTGTGCCGGCAGCCAGCCTGGCCATGGCAAAACCTCCAGTTGGCTGAAAAACCAGCCGGTTGGCAAACCCTAGGCTGAGGCAGGGGCGTATTCCCAAGGCTCACCCAATACCACAAGCCCAAGCAAAGGAAAATGGGTATTACCACGGACCCCCAGCGGGATGTCCCCGTTTATGCATAGCGCTACCAAAGCGCATTCCCCAGACGAGCTAACAAAAGCTACGTCAATTTAGGAAGTCGGGAAATCCCAAGTGCAGCTACCAAAGCTACATCAATTTAGGAAGTCGGGAAATCCCAGTGCCATTGGTGAAATCCTCACTTCTAACACCAAATTGTAAGTGTGGGTTACTCCCTTTCCCCAGGCATCTATATACCCTTTACCCTTGGGACGTCTGCTAATTCCCCCTGGGCTGAGGAACCCACCCTTACCTTCTCTTTCCTGGAAAATTCCAGGGAAACAACACAAACACAACACTCGCATATCTATAGCTACGTAATTTTATTCCAAAAGGTTTAGAGGGGCTGTCTGTCTTGTGATACAATTAACCGAAAACATATACATACATCATCAACTCCACCCCTGAGGCTCCACCAACATCTTATCTAGTAACTTAACAGACTGTTTGTCCCCATTTCCCTTGCAGAACGATCAATTTGTCTTAGCAACAGCACATTCCTTTCCATATATA